>VUJU01000457.1:13924-45466 GCA_009835225.1 Aphis craccivora
TAAATAGGTATATAATGCCTGCTAAGTTAAAATAAATATATGTATATATAATACATACAATAATATATGTAATATATGTATAAATTGCAAATCATTAACGAAATTTAAAAAAAAAATACATTTACATTTTAGTTTTAAACATTTAATTAAAAAAAACAATTTATAATAAATAATATTACTATTCATATTTTTTCAGTTTAATATTTTATTTAAATCACAGTTATAATATATTTATATAATTATATCATATGAAATCGAGTGAATGTATGGATAACACTGCACTACTACACATTAATTTATTGTTTAAAAATCGCTTATCGCACTAAATTTAACCATCTTCAGAACGTGGGGATTATTCGAGCGAAATAAAATACGTTTAAATTCGATGTTTAATAAATGAGTGTGTCTGCGTAAGCCATTTAATAAATTATTAAAATTAACATGCAACATAAATTTACAATAAATTTTTTTTAAGCGTCCCCCCAGACTTTGGAGACTTAAATTAAAGGAGACGCATAATCATACTGTAAATAAGAAGGAGTACTCCATCCTTCCTCACTTTAACCACTGAATATTTCTGACCCAAAACTAAAAAAATCTAATTACTTCGTTATGTTAATGCTGCAGTCAACAAAATGCATACATAAAAATTAATTAATAATTATAATATTGAATTCCGCATCAATACGAAAATAATAACTATAGTAATTTCTTATACCGTTGTATATAGTAAGGTATACTTATTAGTTACTACTTACATTAAATTAGTTTTATCCTTCATAAAACGAACGACCATTCTACGGCACTTTTTTACGATGTTTGCGAAAAACGTACAGTCGAATAGTAGAATAGTGCTAACTGCTAAATACCTAATGAGTACTAGGTATTTAATAATTTGATTTTAATTATAATTTATAAATAAAAAAATTTGTATTATTATCAAAAAATAATATGAAATAAGATAACTAGTTCTTTTAAATTTAAAAAGTATTTGATTTTCAAGTACAAATACATTCAAGACTGAAGACAGTAGGTACATATTAAAGATACTAAATTTAAAGATACTCGAATAAAATTGTATTTAAATATAGGTATTATATACTCAGATACTTAACAACCGCTAATATAAGTTTAATCGATATTAAAATATTTTTTAATTATTAAATAAACCAAATTTGTATTTTATTTTCAGACCTTTATATATAATTAGGTAGGCGTAGTACCAACTAGGCAGTAAGCACTAGTACCATTTATACCAAGTTAAAATGACACTTAAATGTGCCATCACAATTTTCAATTAGTAATTACTGATTACTAATTATAAAATTAATTTTCTTACCTATATGCTCGTACAGACTAGTTATATACACCTAAATAAGAATATTTAAAATGTATTTACAGATATTTTTTCTTAAAATTAATTACAATTTATTTTAAACACTTCCTGACGTACTATTGTAACATACTGTATTTCAATACAGTTTTAAAAAACTGGAATTAAAATATTTGATTATAGAATTTCTGTAACAGATGCATAGATGCATGTGCTATGTGCATATTTTATGTATATATAATTTTTATATCAAATAAAAACATATTAATAAACCAATAGGAAAATATATTCTCTTTTAGTATACCTACCTATCTAATTTTTTAAAATAAAAATTTACAATGACATAATAATGGTATTATTATATACATTTCGGGATGGTAATCGTGACGTATCGGAATGGTACCTAATTGAAATCTAGATTAAACGAATATTATAAATATTTTTATCTATATCGTTTGTTCAAATCGCCGATGATGTATTTTGAATATGATGGATTTCATACTTTGCAAAAGTATATTATTTATAATGATACCAAGTGGTTAGTGTCGTAATGAGTAGACTTCTCTGCCGATCCGTAGAAACATGACGTGACGATCTTGATGTAATTAGCTGGTAATCGTCGATCAGTCGAGGTGTTCTATTTTTATAGGATCATTTTGCACTTAAACAATTTTTTGTTGTTGATAATTTATCATTTTTTTTTTTACTAAAGAAATATCCTTTAATATATTTTTATAATATAAAATATAAATTATGCCATGATATGAGCATTGCGAATGATATTTTAAGATCCCCCCTTCGATACCCGTTGTCATGTTGTAAAAATGTACATAGTTTTTTTTTTTGCAGAAACGATGGCCGACAGCATACCAGTGTCGGATGTCGTATGCGTCGACGACATGGGCAAGGCCAGAGTCATGGAACCCGTGTTGGCGGACAAGGTGGCAGGTCTAAGGGATAAATGCGCAGAATTCATGAGCGGTAACCACGAGACTGTACGGAAGGCTGCCGAGAAATGGAAATATAATTTTCGTTTTTTGTATTACAGATATAGAGGTATACCGCGAGTCGGTTGACACGTTTATTGGCGTCATGGATCATCTGGCCAAACAGGTGGAGCGGGAAAAGCGAGATGCGATCGTCGTGTCGAACAAGCTGGCGTCGTTGCCCAACAAGGCGGAAGAAGAAATCGCCAAGTTAAAAGTAACTGCACTGGGGCTGGAATCGGGCTATTGGAATTCCAAATCATGGTTCTATGTTAAACCCTGTGTCTAACTATTTTTTCTGTTTCAGGCGCAAATCGAACAAAAGACTACGGAGCTCGAACGCTACAAGATAGAACACAGATCGCTGCAAAAAATCGAATCCGATCAAACGGATTTAATAAATCGGTTATCGTTTCAAAACTAAAAGGTTTTGGACGACTTGCGGTGCGAGTAATTCATTAACATAGTATTTTAAAGGCATAATGATACAAATGAATAGCAATACTTTAATATTATTTTTTTTTTTATTATTGTTTTATGTTTAATGATTAATCAAATTATTCCTTAATTATAAAATAATATTTAAGCATAAAAATAATTATGGTAAATGCATTTTTCATAATATAATAAAAAAAATTATTATTATCGTATAGTATAAAAAAGAATAATTTGTGTATAATATGTATTTTATGTATAAATATATGATATTTTTTTTCATCAGTACGCGATTTTCACAAAACAACCTTGAAAATACAAATTATCATCAATATATAGGTAAAATACAAAAATAATAATTCGTTTTTAATTTTATCTACATGTCCAAGATTCTGTATAAAATGTAACAAATACAAAAAAAATAATAATAATAATAAAATAAAATAATAATAATAATAATAATAATAAGGAATGTGTAGCATATTATATTACTGACGAGTAATAATATGTAATTTGAATATAAATATAAAAATGTAAATGGCATTAATGTTTTTATTATTATATTGTTAATGATTAATATATATAAATAATTATTGTTGTTAGAAAAGAAATTATTTTATACAAACACAAAAAATTTAAAAAGAAAAAAACATAGAATCATTATAAATAAATAATAAATAATAACAGTTTTCCGTTCTCTGAAAAACGATGGATGTTGTAATACTTAATGCATTTCAGAATAAAATGTAAAATGTCAGAGATGATCATTTTTATTTGGCAACAAATCAAATTTTTTAAAGTATACAGTAAATATAAGTACAGTACAATAATTGAGGGTAATATCAAGGGAGGAGGAAATTTTGTTTCTGGTTAAAACTATAATTTAAAAAAATTCGGTTTCTTTTTTGAGCCTTGTGTTTTCATGGACCTGAAAAATGATAACGTTATTATAACAATACTAGCTGTAATTTATGGTTAAATGGTAAGATTAAACAAATATAATCAGCCTAAAAACTACATATTTATTATGGTTATTAAGGATTAAAAATAGCGTTTTTGATTTTACATGCTATCATCCAAATATTATAATTTTTTACAATTTCAATGTCTTGTAAAAATTATTTATGAATTAGGTATTCAATATAGGTTATCACTAATTATTTGTTATTACCAATAGTTTGTTTTCTTTCTCTTGTAGTGAATTCAATATAATGTAATGTATATCAATGGAATATTTTTTCTGTCAATTTTTTTTTTTTTTTTGATAAAGAATTATAAATTGAATGTTCACCAATATTAATTTTTAATGGGACAGTGTTTATACAAAAACCTAATAAGTAATAACTAATAACACTAATAACTACAAAAATTGATAAGACTAGATATTAATCATTAATTTGAATTAGTCGGGAATTAAAGACTAAATCCTTATTTAGTACTATGTTCATACAACCATTGTTAATAATAAATAATTACGAGTATAAATTAATACAATAGTAAATAATATTGATTCTGGGTTATTATTTTTTATTAAAATTAACAGCTATGTTCAAAAATGTTATATGTTTTGAGCTTTCATACATTAAATAATATCGAGTTACAAAAAACATTTATGATTGTTAAGCAATAACCAATAATTACAATATTATATTATTATCATAGCTTAAATGTATACAATTGGCCATCAGATTAATTTTAAAAAAATTAAGATATTTTGAACATAGCTGTTGCTAGAAATAGCATGGATTAATCATAACATTTTCCCATGCGTTTAATGTGAGAAAAAAACAATGGCTTATATTATACAAATGAAAAATATTTGAATATCATTAAACAGGGTTGGGAAAATCCCAATTTTGAAATAAATAAGCCAAGTTTTTAGTACAAAGGAGTTAAATCGATGAGTCGAAAACTAAGAGATGGTTGTTCGTGTGCATTCCCTACATACCATTATTTATTTATTTTTTGATTGAAAAGTAATAATCTTGAAAATTTAACGAGACCACATGTCTTCGGCACCTAAATATTGTAATATTAATTCACGCCGTCCACTTGACCATGAGAATAATACAACAGTATAGTTTTATTCTAATTATGTTCACATTTAAAATTATTTTTGCTTACCAAGAGAATTTGTATCATTTGATCCATTGTTTGACTCCAATGAATCATCAAGAGAACTACCATGTACTGTTGATAAATCATCAATTGTTGAGCCTCGTTTACTACCAGTAGCACCTATTCTAGAAGTTGTGGTTACTCCAGTTCGCCTTTAAAAAACACAATAAAATGTACAAATGTTATAGCACATTTTCCAATAAACATTTTATGTATTTTTAAGAACCTGAGTTTGCTTCTCAAATTATTGTTCTCCCTGGATATTGATTCATTGGATTCCAAAAGTTCATCGAGATCGCGCTGAATTTTTCGTTTCTGGTGCTTTTCTCTGCTGATTTCTTCTTCTGCTTCCTCAATTTGCCTCTTCAGTGTTTTAACTCTAGCATTGCTCTAAAAAAAAATAAGTTAAGTAGTAGCAATATCTGTGATAAGGTTTAACATACATACCTTTTCTACTTGTTCCTTGTACTGTTCAATTGTTCTTCTTTCATCTTCTAATTGCATCACAACTTCTTTCATTTTTTTCTCTAATTTACGATTAGCTTTTTGTTGTAATTGTCTTTCCCTAACAATGGAAAATTATTTTAAGTAATGTCAAGATGTAACAAAAACTCATACAACAAAAGATTCTTTTAATCCGTCAGATTTTTATTTTTTTACACTTACTTGGCTTCAGTTTCCAGTTGCTCATCGAGATTGGCAATCTTAGATTCCAAGTTGGCAATGGCAGTTTTAGTTTTTACTCGTTGATTGGTTTCAATTTCTGCTAATTTGGCCTTTAGTTCTTTGTTTTGCCTATCAAATAACATTTTATTTGTCTCCAACTTTTGTGTTGTTGCTCGCTCATTTGCCAAATCTAACCAAAATAATAATTAAATATTTTTGGTAAAATAAAAAAATTTAAATTAATTTACCTGAATTTAACTGTTCAATTTGAATTAGAGCTTTTCTAATTCGTTCATTCAACGCTTCGGACATTGTCTGCTCTTCTTCTAGTTCTTCTTCTAATGTAGATATTCTTGCTTCCAGACGACGCTTTTCATCGACCATTAATGTACTGCTAACAAAATATAATACCTATTAAAAATATTCTAATTTTTCAACAAAATTAATAACACAAACCCCTTGTTAGAATTGCTATTCATTTCTTCGTGCAGATCATCACGTTCACTTTCTGCGACTCGTCTAGCTCTTTCAGATGCAGATAATTCTTCTGTCAATAACAGTAATTCAGCTTCAACAGACTTCAATTTACGTTCAGTTTCTTTTGACGTTGCTGAAAGCTCATCACGAGAAGCTCTAGCCTCTTCAGCGTCACGAGTAGCATCCTTCAATTGAACTTGTAGTTTTTTAAGTTGTTTTAAAGCATCTTCTTTTAATTTGTTGTGCATGTCTAACTGTTGTTCAAGATCTTTATAATCAGCTTCAATTTTTTTGCGGCCAGCCATTGCAGTCGATCTTTGTTTACGTTCGTCTTCCAGTTCAGCTTCAATATCACGGATTTGTTTGAGAAGTCCTCTACGTTTTTCTTCACTCTGCTCTTCTTTGGCCTAATTAACATGATTAATACAAAAAATACATCAACAAAAAATAATTTATAGTAATTATAGTTAAATAAACTAAAATATTTAATATAAAGAAAAATAAGGGTCTTTGAATCTAGTTAAAACTAGTTAGATATAAATTGTCATTAATGTTATGTGATATATTACTTTCCTAAGTCACTTACAACAAGATCACGTTCAAACTGAGCCCTCAATGCTTGCATGTTCACTTCAAGTCTTAATTTAGCATCTTCAGTTATTTGAAGTTCATCTTCCAAATCTTCATTCTGTACACGTATCTCAGCCAATTGTGATTCTAATATTCGTTTTGCCTTTTCCAATTCATGAACCTAGAAAAAAATTGATTTTAATATTACTTTCAAAAATAGGTCAATTATAAATGTATACAAACATTTTTGTCAGCTGTTCCTTGATTATTTATCAATTCATCTAACTCATTTTGAAGTGTTCTCTTTCCTCTTTCTAACTCTTCAACTTTAACCATCAGTTCATCAAGCTCTCTGGTTAAAGAAAGCACACGTGTTTCCTTTTCTCGAGCTTCTCGTTCAGCAGTGTCACGTTCAATAGCCATTTGTTCAGAAACCGCCTAATTTTTAGTATTAAAAATATAAATTTTTTTTTCAAAAAGTTGATAAATATAACTGTGTTGTTACCTTTTCTTCAGCAAGAGTTTTGTCAAATATTCTTTGTTTCTTTTCAAGTTCAATAACCTTAGACCGTTGGGCTTCTAAATCAATATTGATATCATCTAGTTCTGATTGAAGTTTCTTCTTAGATTTTTCCAATTTATCATTTGTTGCTTGTAATTCTTCAATTTGTCGTTGTAACAATTCCACATCCTACGAAATAGGCGTAAATACAAATGTTAAACAAAAAAAATCAAATATTAATATACCTTAAAGATTTTTTTATAAGAGGCTTCCATTGCAGCAGCTGATTCAGCATCTTCTTCCATTTTTTTGCGTGTTTCAGTTATTTGTAAATTAAGAGCAACTATTTGTTTTTCCATGTTTTTCTTGGACTCTTCTTCTTCTTCCAATTGTTCTTGTAAAATTTCTTTTTCACTTTCAATTTGTTTTAGTTTTGAGTTCAATGACAGTTTTAACTTAGTTTCTTCTTCTAGTAGTGCCTTAACAAAAATAACAAAAACAATATATTAATAATCAAGCTAAAAAAAAAAATCAAATAATTATTTTTAAATACTTGTGTTTCTTGCAACTGAGTTTCCATTGTTCCTGCTGATTTTTCAGCAGCAGAAGCTTTGAGTTCAGCTGCTTCTAATTGATTAACAATGGATTCAGATTCATTGCTAAGTTTAGAAAGTCTATCAATTAATTCATTTTTCGAACGTTCTGATTCAGCAAATTTACTTTGTATCTCACCTATAAAATAAAAAATTATAAAAATGTATTAGTTGTATTTTATTTGTTATTCAATTGTTAAATTGAATCTTTAATTTTACTGTAGACATTATTTTATTATTTAAAAGTTAGTACTTACTAAGTTGAGCTTCAGTAATTTTACGTTTCCTTTCTAATTCGGATTTCGAAGATGCAGAAGACTTAAGTTCAGCAGCGAGATCAGCATTTTCGGCTTCAAGAGTTTGTTTAGATTTTTCCAATTGACTCTTAGACTATATAATAATTAAAAATAAAAATAATATAATTTTGCTAGATAATGTTTTAAATTTCAGAGCAATACTTTTTTCAAGGATTCTATCTGTTCATTTATAACGGATATTTCTTGACTGTGTTTGTGTCGCATTTCGGTAATTATGATTTCGTGCGATTGTGTATCTTCTTCTAATGATTTCTTAAGGGTTGCCAATTCCTAATAGGAAACAACATTTATGGATATTAAGGTGTTTAAAGGTTAAGCATGTAAACTAGTGATTTAAAAATATTATACCTGTTCTCGTTTAGCTCTAAGTTCATGTTGTGCTGCAGTTATGTCTAAAGAATCCAAAAGCTCATGTTTTAAAGCTTCGAGTTCTTCATTAAGGTCACGCTTTTGTTTCTCTGCTTTACTTCTGGCAGTACGTTCAGCTTCAAGATCTTCTTGAAGTTCCCCAAGTTGAGATTCCAATTCCCTGAGCGCCTTTTGGGATTGTGCTTTACCTGTAAAATTTTATTTATAATGATAACTAATCATACAAGAATAAAGAAAAAACTTACTTGCAGCTTCTTCGTCAATTCTCATGAATGCTTGTGTTAATTCTTCTTCTCGTTTACCAAGTTGTAATTGTAAATCTTCTACTTGAGCTTTCTTTTCGTTTAACTGTTCTTTTAAATCATTTACCTAAAAATAATATTTAAAATGTATAGTATAAATTATTTTTAGTTTACTATAGATGATAATATATTACAATCTATAATAAATATATTCTTACCTCAGTCTCAACTTTACGCTTAGTACGGTCCATTTCTTGTCTTTGTTGATTATCTTTTAATAAGCGTTCTTCTAATTCTGCAATAGATGATTCATGTTTTGCTTTTAATTTAGCCAAATGTTTTGCCTTTTCTTCTTCTTCAGCTAACGTTTGTGCCAAATCTGCAGCTCTTTCTTCTAAAACCTTTTTTTCTTTGACTTGTTTTATATTAGTATCTTCAGCAAGTGCGAGATCTTCTTCCAACTTCTTGAGTTTGGCATCCATCTGAACACGTTCTAATTGAAGTTTTTGCCGTGCCCCCTCTTCTTCTTCTAGTTGTTCTTCCAAATCCTAAAATTATTAAAAACAAAAATAATAATATTAAAAGTTAATAAAACATATTTTTTGAAAATTATTTCGATTTTTTAATAACAAGCTAATGGTACTAACATTTATATTAATTTGTAACTTCTTTTTCTCTTGAGCTAATGTACTAGATCTTTCTTCTTCTTCTTCAATTCTAGCTTCTAAATCATGTAATATTTCTTCTAGTTCTAATTTCCTAGCAGCAAGTCTAGCTCTCATTTCTTCAGCTTCAGCACATAACTCAACTTCTGCTTGTAGTTGTTCAGCCAAGGCATTTTTCTCATCCACTGCTGTTTGATATCTATCAGTAAAAAAAAATAATATTTTACATCCCGAGATACAAATTATTAAATAAAATTAAAAAAATATTACTTTTTCTCGAGTTCAAGAACACCACGCTGTTGGGAATCTAATTTTTCCTTGACTACCTTCAATTCTTCTTCTTTAATGGATAATACTTCTTCTTGTTTGGTAACTTCTAACAGAGGTTTAACTTTAGTATATAATCTCCACCACTGCCAATTCCTCAGTTTTAAATATGCTGAACAATTGCGTTGAATGATACGAATAGCATTCAATTGTTGTAAACGTTTTTGATAATTTCTTCTTGCTAAGTACCCTCTGCAGAAAGCCTAAAAACCAGAAGTAATTAATAGTAAACTAAATAGTTTTAAATTTGTAATATAATAAAAATATTCATCTTAAAAATGTTTACTTGGAAGTTGACAATGAGGTCAGAAATTTTGAAGTCTCGTTCTTCTTCTAAATGAGCAAGAACACCTGCTCTGAAGAATATTTTGGATTGACCAACACGATAGAGATTTGTATCAAGTTCAAGAGCTTTAATCATTTTTTCACAAGCCTTTTTGCCATCCATAAAACCTTTGGGTATAGCATTTGATGTAAGAAGTTCATATCGTTGTCTGAACTCCTGGAATGGAATACGATTGGGGAAACCTTGTCTACAAATCCTAATTCCTTCTAAAACTCCATTGCATCGCAGTTGATCAAGTACCAGTTGAGCATCGATTTTACCAGCTCTTTTCTCGTGATTTGGGATAATACATCTTACAAAATTAGGATTCGTATTTCTTAAAGTGATCATCAACTTATTCAATTGTTCTTTATATAATTGTGACACTGTACGGAACATTCCTTTTCTTGTCCGTGCTCCAAACTGTGTATCGGTGAGAGCTTGATGAGCTATACCTACAATTTCCGCATCCTTCCAGATATGAGTTACAAAAGGATCTTGAGAAGCTTGAAGAAGTTGAACAATATTTTCATTCAATGGATCCATGTTCTTCATAAGCCACTTATGTGCAGAGTAATCAACTTTTCCAGCATAATGGATTATTGAGAAATCAGCAACACCTCTAAAGTCTGTTTTATGGAATTTGGGATGAACACTTTGGGCAGACATTAGTTTTTCTACAAATGATTTATCAGTAGCTTTTGGAAACCAACATTCTTCATCCAATAAGGCCATAACACCCATAGGCTATGAAGTGCAAGAAAAATTAGTGTATGTTAAAAGTGAATTTAAAACTAAACCACAATACATACTTTATCAATTAAATCAATAGTGGGTTGCAAATCCAATCCAAAATCAATAAATTTCCACTCAATACCTTCTCTTTGATATTCTTCTTGTTCTAAAATAAACATGGTATGATTGAATAACTGTTGCAGTTTTTCATTTGTATAATTTATGCACAGCTGTTCAAATGAGTTCAACTAATAAAAAAATAAAAATATATTAATACAAATTTAATTTGACTAAAATATAACAAAATTACTTCAAATATTTCAAATCCAGCCATATCCAAAATTCCAATGAATGATGCTCCTTGTCTTTTAGATCTATCTAAAGATCGATTAATGCGGTTAACAAGCCAACGGAACATACGTTCATAACATGCTTTAGAAATAGCTTCTACAGCAAATTCAACTTGTTCTTTGGTCTGGGCTTTGGATACATAATCTCTGCCTACTTTGATACGAGGTCTAAGGAAAGCTTTAGTCATTTCGGTTATAGATAAACCCAATAGATGAGCTACTTTTTGGGCTACTGTATTATCAGGTAATGTTGCTTGATCACTATTGCGCTCTTGTTTAAACTGCATGTTTCCAAACAACATAACAGCACTCACAATTCGGAAAATTGCTAAAAAAATTATACATCGGCGTTAAGTTACATTTATTTAACAAATAATTGTGATTTAACATACCAGAATAATCTTCTGTTGTCATTCCCATGATATTCATAGCATTAACTGTTTCTCTAAACTCAGCAGCATCATCTACACCAGGTACACGGAGATTACCATTTGTTAGGAAACTATAAGTTTTAGGGTCCTCAAGTATAAATTCGGCTAAAAACAAAATATAAGATTTACAAATTTAATTATAATCAACATAATTATATAAAAATAAAAAGTGAATAATAATAATTTACTTTTTTGTTCAGCAGTTGCTCCGCATAGCAATTGGTAGAAAATATGGAATGTGCGTTCATCTTTTGCTTGTCGTATAGCTCTCGATTTTTCCAATAAGTAAGTTTCAATGTTAGCACCAGCAATGAAACCAGAAGCATCAAAATTAATACGGATAAATTTACCCTGAAAATAGAAATTAAGTAAAATTTAGAGTCATTAACATATTGGTTTAAAGCAAAACTCACAAATCTTGAAGAATTGTCATTTTTCACAGTTTTCGCATTACCAAATGCTTCTAAAATGGGATTAGCTTGCAATAGCTGTTGTTCTAATTCACCCTAGACAAAAATATATACATAAATTTTTTTTTTTTATTAAACTAGAAAATATTTATCCACTCACCTCATAACTAACATTAGTATTACACTAGTTAAATAAGTACATATCAATCCGAATGGAAAGCGTGCAAACATTTTTATAAGGCAATATAAATATTTTAATAGATAATAGATAATATATAATATATTAATATATATTATTTAATGTATAACACAGTTTAGTTTTTTTTTAAGAAAATATTAAATATAGGTTAAGAACTCTTGATACAGTTAGATACTTATATAATAATTTAAATAAATTGATAACGATAAGCTTAATATAATCATGTATACTTACAACAACTAAAGCTGGACCAGGTGACTGATTTTCAAATATCAACATAAACATAGAAAAAGAAAACAAGTAAATAAGTAGGTATAATATACGTATTTTTTAATTTTTAATAGAAGGAATAAAGGAAGAACAATATTATTATAATAAAATCTAGCCTTTTACAAGATTTAAGAGTCAAGAGGTACCTAATCATTTTTAAATTTGAGTAGTAAAACATATTAAAATTTTTTTTTTAATATTTTGTAAATAATTGGCAAAATAGAAATTAATTTTTTCTACATTGTATAAAAACAGTGTTTTAAATGTAGAATAAATAAATAAATTACGTAATATTTTGTTTTCTTTTTCTTTTTAAGCAATTTACTCGATGAATGTCAGAATGTTGTACATGTTCTATTTGTGTAACATGAACATGAGGTGCTTATCTAATATTATAATATTGGTTTTATTTAACACAGGTAATGAAGTTTAGTAGCTACATTAAAGCATTTTAGACAAATTTAAAACGTCAATAATACAATTTACTTATTGTTTTTTCTGTTCAGTTATATATGGAATTAGGTTTGCAAAATTAAATAAACATCTCCAATGGAAAAATTAGTGTCGTATAAAAATTGTAATTAACGTCTTTTATAATCAATATTATTGAAAATGAGTAACAATAATACAACATAGATGTTTAAGTTAGTGTTATAAATGAAAGTTTTAATTCAAAACCATAAGAAAAGCATATAATTTAAAGAGCGAACATGAGAAATTTAATAATATAATAAAGTACCTAAATGCCAAACGCAAAAATTAAAATACAATTAATTGAATGTTTTAAATTGTATCATAATTCGTAAGAATAAATTTAAACTTAAAAGGAATTATTTTAAGACAATTATAAGCTGAAAAATTGTCGATAAGCACATAGACAGTTCAAGTGTAGTCCACATAATTATTATTATCATGACGCTATTATAGGCAAGCAAACTCGCATAATTTAAGAGAAAAAAAACCATTTGGTATATTTGTGTAAATACCTACTATAAACAATAAGTTAAATTATTATTGATAAGACACATCAACTTAAGAACCCATTTGAACGCGTAAAATTACAGCTATCTGTACGACTTGGTCGAACACTTATTCATAACCTATGAGACACGTTCTTTAATGTCAATAAATTACGACGGCCGATGACTAACGAACGAATCATTTGTTGATTTTTAACAATTTTAAAATTATCTTTTATAAGATTTTTTTATACCAAACGCATTCTATAAAATTAATAATAAAAATAATACACATAACTATAATTATTAGATGCTCCTGATATAAGTATAAAAAATAATTTAATAACGACGTTTCTCTGGTGTGAACTTACTAAATAAATTTCGATAGTTAGTAATATAAATCGATAAGGAAATGTATAAAATCTTTGAAGCCGGTTAGAATAGCATTTTATCACTTTTCATAAATACAATATTCGTGGTGGTAATTGTTATGCTTTAAGGCCTTCTTTGATTAGGTGAATTTATATGGCTAATTGTATGTTTGGGTATATAAACAAATATAATTTTATGCATAAGCGCGTCATAAACAATATTGCCGTTTCAATACTACCTATGTATCACGAGGTAAGAATACCAAAAATAAAAAATATCCACCAACACACAAAACGCTAAATATATATTTTTATTTTTACACGAGTCATTGCGAAAACAAATGTATTGTATTTTTTGTTTGCGAACACTGTATATGTAGCGTGCTTACAACTTTAGAAAAATATTATCGTTTTACCTACTAAAGTGCGCAAACATTCTTGATAGATTTTATTAAAAAAAAAAATTGTTTTAATTTTTAACATAGTTATTAAAAGTAAGTACCAAATAATAATATATACAATATATATCGCACTTGTTATTTATATGTGTTGAACGGTACCGCGATTTCTTTTCTCTGTTCAAATTCGCATGGCGGAGAACGTGACGATTAACATAAATGCGCGCACGGAACAAAGACGCGGCGCTATGCGTTTTTAGACGATTCCGGTCGCGTTTATGCCGCGCAATAGAAAAAAAACATGCTTTACACGATAAATACGATACAGAGGTAATATAGGACACCACAACTATAATATATAATATATATCCAAAGCGTACATACATACACGTCCCCGAGAAACACGACTAATGAGTAGAGTTCTTATCTCCAAAAAGGTATTATGCAACTCGTGTGTATCTATTATTCTATAGGAACGTGTAAGGTCCATATAATATATGCACGAGTATATATAAGTAAATAAAAAAGTCGTATGTATTGGCGTCTGGCGGATTTGAGCGCATTTTCCATTCAATTCCAGACTTCTTTTAAAACCTACTTGGAATAATATTCAAACAAGTAGGTACCAACTTAAAAATTAAAATTAAAAATGGTCTTGTGAATTCAATTTTACATAAACAATAGTTAGATAGCCTTTAAATGTCTTTTATGGCCATAATTTATTATCCTATATAATCGCAGCGTTTCTTAGGCCGGGGCTATACATGGCGTATTCCGCGGCGTTTTCCGTCGAATCGAAAATGCGTTGGTTTATATCGAAGTAGCTATACACGACGGACGTAGTACGCCGCGTTTTAATCCGCGGCGGAAAATGCCGGCTGGCTTGCGTTTTGGCGGACGAACGCTGGAATTATAAAAAACGCAAACTCCTAATTTAACATTGTTTTAAATTAGGATGGGCTATACTGGTGACTAAAACCCCGGCCTTAACCTGAAGGACCCAACCCTAAAAGGTTGCAAACTAATTTTTTAGTCACCCACTTACACAAAACATGTATACTTAGGGGCCGTTAAAATTGAATTTTCATTCGGGAGATCACTACAGAAAAAAGGTTGAAAAATACTGTTTAATGTATAACAGTATTGTAGTGTAAATGGTCCAGAATAATAATTAAGAAATAACCAATATTATAAATCTATATTTATTAGTTACACGTCAGTAAGAGTATTGATTCATTTTAAATTTGAATAAATATTTGCAAATTTTACCTAAACATACCTAACTAACGGAAATTAAAAAAAAAAACTTAAACTTAAACTTTTTTATGAATAATATAAAAATATAATTTACTTATGGCACTCCGCGCAGTAACGAGAAACGAATTATCATTAAAAAAAAATGCGGGTGTTCAAGTGTGTAATGCTCTGCTATAGACTAGAGATTAGGTATCGAGCGGACCTCAGATTTAGAGTAGATCATTATAATGGGTTAAATTTGAATGCAATGATAGGTATCATTTACAATTAAATCATGTATACAGAAAATACCAAGTTGAAGCAACTAGTGAGTGTTTCAATAGTTTCTACGACTAGTAATTTTAAACTATAACAAAAATTAAAAATTATTTAACTCATAGTTAATTTAACACGTGAATATTTGATTTTGTGAAAAATGTTTTTAATTGGCTATAACGCTCAAATTCTTCTATAATTATTGTAAGCAATATATCTAAGTCAAGCTAATGGAAAATCGTGTATTCAATTTTAAACTCTTAGCTACGTCTTATACCTACAAATTTTTTTTATACTTTTTTAACTACAATATAATTTACAAATATTTACGATTTTTGTCAATATTTGAACTTTAAACATTGATAAAAAAAATTGTGCCTATTTATTCTTATAATTTTTGAATCACTATAAGACTAACTTATGAGGAACTTTGTATTAAATTTTTAAGTATTTTGAATCAGCCAAAAAAATTGTATGGACATTTATAAGAAAAAAACTTAACAAAAATAAATACCTATATATAAAAATATTGGTTTTGTCAAAAATTATAGTTTTGCATAAAAATTCCCGTTTTCCGTCACTTTTTTGTGGTTTTTCCCGATTTTTTTGAAAACTACTGGAAACTTCAAGGATAGTCACTTTTCCATTGGAAACCACCCCTAAAGTTTTAAATTGAAGCATAATTTCAACAAGTTATGGTGTACACAGACGTCACAGACACAAGAGATTCACACACATAATTGTAAAATCAATACATTTATAACTCCGTTCAAAATTTAAAATGTGATGCAATTATTGGTTCCATATGAATAATAATATCTTAAATTTTATACCACAATTAAGTATTTAGAAACTTATTCAATAACCTAAGACTTGATATGCATTAAAATTCAAAATAGGCACCTTTACTCAAATATACGTTTACGATTTTTGTTATTCGTACTTATTTGTAGATTAAGCGTTATCACTAAAATAATATTATTACTCGTATTATATTATGGTATTGCCGGATGTCGCGTTTTAGGACTGACGTAGGCTGTATTGAAATAATAACATATTATTATCATTGTTATTTAATATAAAAATCACACGTGTGTGTGGTAAATATCTAAATATATACCTATACTGATTATACTAAGTATAAGGTCTGAGTGTATACGATTCAAACGCACGTATTATTGTTATTATTATTATAAAATCATTATAATCATAAATCATCATCATTGTCGTCGATAGTTTTTAAACAAACCGTGATGATTTGTAAACACCGATTGAAAACATTTACACATTAATATAGCTGTTTGTGTTTGGAAACGGTATAGGAAAATATTAAATATAATGTCAACGACGACTTTTTCCTACTTACTTTTCTCTGTTAATATTTAAAAAAATATATATTACTCGCTGTACACATGCAATAGATGCAATAGTATTTTAATTAGTCATACCATTGATTATCATATTCTAAACTAGGAAATTTACACAATTATTTTAACTATAGGATTTGAATCTTTAAAGAAGACGTTTCGCAAATTTCGATATTATTATGAATTGATTACGTTTTACAAACGTTTAAAAATAATTACACATAATATGTTTTTTATTAGGTTTTAAGTATATAATTTTATGATAACAATATTTCTAGAGTGTTTTCTAAATTATAATACCTAATAAGACAATTAAACCAGCTTATCTGGTAGAAATCGCAAGGGGGCCCTAACGTGGCCAAACGCATGAGTCATAATGCATACATAATTCCAACACGATAACTAGCGTTCGATTAAAAAAACGGAATCGTACGCGAAACACCTATAGAGAACAAGACGAAATTTCGCATAAACGATTATAATATGAATTATATTTATACATATTTGTATTTTTTTTTTTACATTTGTCGCAGCGCACAAGGCCAATCGCAAATATGTTTAACGCGTACCTCACGGACGTCGTAATAAGCACAAAAAGCTATTTATGGTAACATGCACATGAGTTTTGGGACACAGCTTCGGAGTAGATTCTACACAGCGGTACGTATATTTTATAAGTGCTTCACGTGAATGGATAAATTACAAAATACGCAATGCCGACGTTTGTTTTAGAAGCGAATTTTACACAGCGTCAATTCCATAATAGGTCCTCAATGTAGCTTTATCAAGCAGGTCGTTGGCTCAATGTGACAGAAAAATAAAAACAGCAGATAGAAGGCCAAGCTAATCCAACGGAACTTTAACTTTTAATCCGTGTAAAAAATTAGAGTTAACATTGTAAACGATAAAAACAATAAAGCAACTATACTGTTATACGCACTATTGCTGAAACCGACCACTAAACAATTAGGGCCGTTCTCACAATGTCCGGTTTAAGTTTACGGACACTTCTGCCGGTAATAAAATCTGTTTTCAGTCGGTTAGCGTTAAACAACACTTTACCGGGTATTGTAAGAACGGCCCATAATGAATCAATAGTAAACTAATGGTTCCTTAAACTATGACTTATGGTTCATAATTGACCCATTAAATTTTAGAGAAATATGAAATTAATTTTTTTTTCAATCCGGCAATCCGGCATACTATAGTACTATTATATAACATTGTTGCTATACAGTTATTAAAAATGATACGATTAGAGTGTGCTGTAAAACATAACACAATATGTAGAATTTTAACAACACGATCATATACAATTTTATCATAAATTGTAAGAAATGAAAAAAAGAAAAAACTAATCTTTAAACCAGTCAAAATTATTAAGTTAGAATTATCGAAATTATAAAAAAAAAAAGACCAATATTTACTAGCGTAAACAATTAACATTGTATACTAAATAATAAAAAATATCCTCACATTTCATCATATAAGTTGGAACGACACAAAAATGTATCCCTACTAATATACTTTTGCTGATATAAAAATCGATTCGTACTAATTGATTATTATTTTATATTTTTAAAATACGACAAAATTAATAACATATTATATTCTAAATTGAACAGATTGAATGATTTATTTATCATTGCTACCAATGTTAAAATAATACAAACATTTAACACTAGGCACTAGCATGTGCCGAACTGATTAAACACCCGTCATTGTAACCTATTCATAAACTTATGCTGTTAAATCAGACGTGACTGTGTGCTAAACAAACAAATTAAAATAAAAAGCAACTTTGCAGAAATACAAGAATTTATTTTTTTAAATGTTAAAATATTCTCAGTTCCTCAACTAAGTAAAACTCACTCTACATTGTATTCCTTTTGTTTTAATAAAATTTTCTAATCAATACGAAAATCTATTAAGAATGAATTATGGTATTTTATTTTTATATAATAGTACGTATATAAACATTATGGTTGTTTATACAATATACGGTTCTATTACATTTTGATCAATGACAATTATTATATATATAATAAATATAATACATGGTAATGAATCGTTAGTACCTATTCATATGCCCAAAAATAGACTAATGCATATGATAACCATACGGTGAATTTGGGTAGCCAGGCGGATGTCTTATATAATGAGAATTTGCACATGACACGGTTAAGAAAATAAAAATTGTGACCATATGTGGACTGATCAGTTTGGTGCCAAATAAGGCAGCAAACTCAATATCATCCTTGTAACTGCACGGGAGTCCGTCAAATCTAAACA
Organism: Aphis craccivora; assembly: GCA_009835225.1. NCBI lineage: Eukaryota > Metazoa > Arthropoda > Insecta > Hemiptera > Aphididae > Aphis > Aphis craccivora. The sequence goes on from VUJU01000457.1 coordinate 33,144, forward strand.
TTACTTTCACTGTACTCAACCATAAACATTAATTCTCTGTAATATAAAATATATCGACATTTTGTTTTCTTCGGACAAAATCATTCTATATAATGAATATTAATTATACACGCAAGTGACATGAGTATGTACACGACATCGACACGATAGAATCAGATAACTCTATATATTATACTATATGAAAAAATAATACGAGTCACGAACGACAAGTATAGATATCAGTCAAAAACAAACGACCAAACCGAATTTGGTTTGATATTTTATCTTCTATTATTTGATTCGAAAATCAGCGTGTAAGGTCGTCGGAACACTAAGAAAATTATTATAATTAAGCATTCAACGGAAACCGCCTAAATTGGAATTGACTACTGACGATACACAGACATTGACGATTATAAAGGCATGATACTTATGTTAGACATGAATATTTTACCATCTTTAAGTTAGAACTCACCATTCATGGGTGTTTAACTTCAGTATGTATACAACAATGACGAGTTTCGCTATTATTCCAAACAAAATAAGGACAGATTATGTATTGTTCAAGCCAATAAAGATAATAGCTTTCACCACGTTTACCACTAAGTAATGATTCGGGTATAGTGCACACACCACGCCGCAACTGTTTAAGGCAAATATTAATATACGACGGATAGTGCAAAAATTCATGTATATAATAAGTAATAACATACTTGTACAGGTATACAAGATAAACGTACGACGTGTATCGCATCTGTCAATAATGAACAGCATCAGCAGTATGGTAGTATATAAATAAAGTATAGGCAAAGTAATATTATACACCTATCAATTAGAAAGAATACAAATCACTATAGGGTTTAAAGTGTACCAACTATACTAATTTAATAATTGTGTGATATGACTACAGGAAACATAAGGACATAAATAATAGAACAAATATAGATAGAAATATTACAAATCCATAACCATAAGGTTAACTCCATTCTGGTTTTCATAGTATACCAGCTTTCACGTAAACCCTTACAGATTAAAAACGGAAAACCTCATACGGTATAATATGTGCGTTATTACAGTCGAGTTTTGCACGCGTCCGTCGACGTAATGAATAAAACAACAGTAAACGTGAGATCTATTAATGCAGGCAAGTTAAAAATCACAGTGTATTACATGAATTACTTTTCAGATATCCATCTAAGAGCCTAATATAGAAATGGGAGTGGTTTTGAGTTAAATCAACATTACGCCTTCATTTCAAACCTACAGAAATGCTAAAAGTACAAAATCTACTCATATAACATTAATTTGCAACAACTTCTTAAATATGTAGTCGCTTGCTTTTATTTTATATCAACTTAAATTTAGAAATGTCTGTACCTACTTCGTTTGTTTAAACTAATTATTGAAATTAATTGATAAATAGAACTCGTTAAAATTAAACTAATTATTGAATTTTATACAAATTCGAATTAATGACAATAAAGTAAATACAATTTCTCAATAGAAACTATCGATATTTTTTATTATATACGTTGACTAATTAATATTATGGAAATGTCACTATTTCAAATGTTTATTTATTGATTTTTATATAAAGAAATAATTGTATTTGTTTATTATAATAGTGATATACCTAATTCGAATAAATAATAAGTGGGTCGAATTCGAAATGTATAAAAATGATTACATGAGAGATATTTTATTACTCACAGCGTGTTGAATCACTCCTTTGGGTTTTGATGCAGCCACGTAAGCCAGGTATTGAATAACTTTTTTCGTGTTCTCGGTTTTTCCAGCACCTGATTCTCCAGTACACAGTATAGATTGATCTTCTCGATCTAAAATACAAAAAATAGGTTTACAATATGTTTCTTTTTTTCAACCTATACAAATATTAATAAAACGTGTATTTAACCTTGTAACATTGATCTGTAGGCAGTATCTGTTACTGCGAATACGTGTGGTGGTACTTCATGACGTTTGTTACCTTTGTAACGTTCCATTATATTTTCTGTGTAGATAGGTAATCTCTTGTATGGATTAACCACTACACAAAAGAGACCAGAATACGTCTAAAAATTTTAAAAGATAGATTTATATCACATTTATAAAAACATAAAATAATAATTAATCCTGATCCCTGGTGTGATTCGAGAAACATACAAACCTTATTTTTCTATATATATATATATGTTGTTTAGGGATATAAGTTTAACATTAATATTATTTCAAAAAACAAAAATTGCTTAGTGAAAAATAATGTTGATTTTCAATAATAAAGTTTAGGGTAATTACTAGGAACCGACCAACATTTTTTACAAAACAATATTACGAGTATAATACCTATTGAATGATAATTCTAATTCATATTATTTTGGGAATTTGTAAGTAATGAGCTATTATCAGATATCATACAATTATTAAAACTAAGTACATGTTTTTTATTAGTCCTTTTAAAATAAATGTGTTAAATTTCCCATTATGTCCTGTTTTCTTGATAGTTCAAACAGAGAACAAATCCCAGACAAAAATACAAATAAAAACCAGTTTCATAAAAACAACATCCGTTATTGTCCTAAAGAATATATTTTATATTTATTTTCTCTGTTATGTGTAGATTAACTTCTATGCACGTTATATTAGTAAAAATATAATAAACTAGTAACTACCTATTAAAACTTTTACGAAAATTATCACTTTTACATTATTTGAATGAATACCTATAGTTACCTATATTTATGATTATATAGATCATTTGTTAAACATTGTGATTGTATACCAGATACCTTCTATTTATTGTACGTACCTAACTATATTTTTTGTCACTATAGTCAATATAATATTACATTGATATAATAAATATTTATATTTATCTCATTGGTACTTCACTAAATAATAATATAATTGCACAATGACTTTTGCGATTTTATAGTATGAACCATCAATATTTATAATAATTAAACAAATAAAAAGGAAAAACTTTTATAATTTAATATTAAACATGAATTTGGGGCGATGAATTAGCTCATAACCTAATCTGAGCTATACATTTTGGATATAATTTTATTTCGATTCCATACATAAGTAGCATGAACATGGGACTTTAAGTTTAAATTAAATATTTTCAATATTTTGTATTGACGACCTTGAATTTTCTAGTATCTAACTTTATAAGACGCATTATAAGTTATAAGGAAAATTATTTTAGAATACACATACAAACACGTATAAAAAAAGTAGTTTTCTTTTACTTCATCTTAAAAATGTTTGAAAAAGTTAAAATTATTTTATTTAGTTTTTCCATTTTTAAAATTAGCTGAAAGACGTTAGTTGAAATTTATTAATAGGTATATGAATATTATTATCCATACAAATAGAGATTCTATTATTTCTAAAATAAGTTTTAATAAATTAAGTGCACGTGCACACTCGTAAATACAACACATTTTACATCAATATATATATTTTTTATGACGTATTAGTATAAAATGCATAACGACTAACATTTAATAATATATTATTATAGAACTTGGTTATTATTACTTATTATGAAAGAAAATAAATAAATTGTAAGTACATTTATTAAAAAAAAATTGCATTTTATTGCATTATTATACTGATAAACTATTTGACCTAATTGATTTCTATAAGGAATTTTTGAATGGCCGTTAAATCTGATTAAATGGTGCTAATTTCCAACGAATTCCGTGAATGATTCAATACGCCGACAAGGTTTCTCCTGCGTTTCGTAATAGAATTAATTTTTAAAATGGACCAGGATTCCAACATACATTATTGTTGCGATTACTAATCGGTTACAACAAATGACATTTGTATAGTGAATATTAGCGGGTTTAGCTACATATAGACGCATACAAATAAAATGAAAATTTTTATTAAACTATAAACGAGACTGTATGTATAGTATTTAATTTATTATATAAAAATAAGTAAATTTAATTAATTAAAAATTCAAAGATTAAGAGATATAAAAATGAAATAAATGCTATACAAAAATAAATAGCCAAGGAGAAAATATAAATTTAAAAAAAAAACGCATATTTGTTGGAAAAGTGTTATACGATTATGTTGACTATGACTCATAGGATTGAGGCTTTACTCATTCCTTGGACATAATATAACCACTCCTCTTTTTAAGAATACGCGTTTGAGCTCTACACAGTAAATATTAATTAGAATATTTGACAAAAACATTTCGACTATTCTCAAATCCATTAGCACGAAAAATGAAAATGTAATTAAAGCAATACACTGAACTCTCTCGATTTAGTTCATAACCATTGATAGGTAGATAGTATACATGTAACATGTTATGTAACTAACGATTTTATACAGATACATTGTTCAAAACATTTCATGGATTTTTTCAATAAAAATTCCAATATGGTAAAAGAGTCATCCAAATGAATGAATGACGTATATTATTATAAAATATAGTGCAAGCAGCTATAATAATCGAAATCGTAAAAATAAAAAACATCGTAAAGTATCAAAATTATACAAACACATAGTGACATTTAACTGAACGATTAACTCAAATATGACGAAATCATTAACCATAGATAAAACATGTTGTACATAAAATATGGCATTTAAAAAAACGAATAGAAAGCGTTTGAACTTTATTTTAAGTTTTTAATAATTTTAACTTTAAGAAATCTTGTTATTATAATATCAGCTAATAGCAAATACCAATACAACTTTAGTGTAGTGTTTATATTAGTAACATTATATAGTATTACATTTCACGAAATACGTAAATGTAACATAATATTAAATTGTATTTCCATTTCTATTTTATGAATTTAAATTGGATTATGTTCAATACATATTTTGAACGATATATTATAATTCATAATATAAGATAATTAAAGTTTAATCTAATTCGTAAAATCAATCATTCAAGCCTAATAAAAATAATTGATGTTGCGATTTTATGTAGCGTATTATACTAATAACGGTAATTGGGCAAATAAAAATGAACATCTATATTAAACGAACGTATATTAGACAATGGCATGACACAGCGACAGTTATTTTATCTTGGTTTTCATTTTAACGAGCATTATTTTTAATTGTTTTAATCTTTTAATGTTCTTAATATATGTAGCAGACAACAGCAAATGAAGACCAAAACCAAATCTAGAATTGAATATTGAAAAAAACAAACACCATCTGACATCTATAGCATTTTCTGTGTCTGAGTAATCAAACCTTAATAATTATTTGTTTTCGCTTAGTAGTAGGTAAGTTTATTACATATTATGATATAATATTACGATTTATGAACACATTAAATAAATACGCTAAGTATGTTTCTACAACAGAGGTTAATACGAGGGTGAGTTGTCCAGACAAGATTATGTCACACTGGCTGACCTGAAATGACCTGCAGGCTGCATTCCAAGGTGCTTAATAATAATAATAATAATAATAATAGTTTTTGGGTTTATTTTTAAATGTCAAAATGAACGTTACTGATTTACAATTTTTTAATATATTTAAGAAATTAAATTCATATAAATCATAATCATAATATGCAATTGATACCTTTAAACATTTTAGCATGTTTCTGTTGAAAAACCACCGAAGCAACAATCTAAAAATACCAACTGGTATTAAAACGACTAATATTATAACGTATTTAAATAAATATTCTATTTTTAACCTTTTTTTATTACTATTTTCATTAATTATTCAACATTTATAAAAATATTAAATACAAATTTCAATTATCGCATTAATTAAATAATGTAAATATATTTTTGGAATTCATAATATTAACTCAGTAATTTAAATATAATTTTATCTACTTAACAAACAAAAAACAATACATAATATCATAAAAACAATATTAATCAAATAAGTCATTAAAAAACCTTAGTATTTGCTAAGTTATATATCTACAATATTAAAAAGTATTCTAATTCTTTAATTGTTTAATGTTGAATTAAAAATTACTTTTAATTCTTATTTTATGTATTGTATGTAGTAGGTACCTACAGTACATTATATTGATGATTACCTCAACTATTATAATAATACTGATGGTCAGTTTATTTCATATGTATATTTTTTTTAATATCTTTTTAGTTGCATAGATTTGTTTTATGATTAAACTTATTAGTATAAGTACCTACTTATCTAATTATACTGACTATAATTGTTGTTGTTTTTTTTAAATTTATTATGATTATTTTATTTTTTAGGTATTTTCTTTTAAACTATTAAACAATAAATTAAAATTAAAAACATACAGTTAAATTTTTTCAGGTGTTAGTTTCATACAATTTTAAAGTTAATTGGAATAAAAATGTAAATTTCTAAATACAAATATTTAATAAACTAAAAGAATTTACTTTTAAAAATATAAAATTCTTAAATATAATAGGAATATCGTCAATTACAACATACTCTGTTTTATGTTATAATAAATTTTTACATAAATACCTAGATAGTCGGTATTTAACAAAAAAATTATTAGTATTTTATTATACCCATTAAGAAAAGAAATATACAATATCTAACATTGACTGCAAGTCCAAAAGTTAAATGTATTCAATAAATAGTGTTAAGTAATTATATTATAATGGGTATTCATCTCAATATACATTAATATAATTACTATTCATATCTAAATAACTTTTGGTATAACTCAAATACTTAACTAGTCTAGGCTATAGAACTTTGTAAGCCTATTCGTATGTACAGGTACCCACACATATTATAAAAACAAAAAATGATTTACAACAAGGTATAACATTTTTGAATAATTAAATTTATATAGGTAAAAATGTAAAGGGTTGTTGACAACCTTGTCCTATAATCTTGACTACTTGTATAATTTTGAAGCCAAATATGGTTTACTGGTATCTACTATTTAAAACCGTCTTAAACTTTCACATTAAAATGGTTACTATTTAATCTACAGACATTTAACCATTATTTGTCTAAATATATACCTACTTACACGATTATATTATACACAAGTACTTATATGGATTTCTTACAATTTATTAATAGTAGAGGTACCTTCACAACATTAATATGTATTTTCATATACATTAATTACTTTATAGATATTGTAAAGAAAGTTTACCCTAACAACCCTTACAACATTTAATTTAAAAATATCTATACTAATAAATAAATTAAATTCTTTTAACACATCTAACACATTGGATTATTTAGTTTTATGATTCATTTTTTATATTAGATAATACTAAAAAAAATCATGATAGGTATTTAGAAAATAGTTTTATTAGGTATTTAGCTAAGTATCTTAGTATTGAACTAATGTTTGAATGTGTAAAAATTGATAAATTATAAATATGATAATAATTATCTAAATTTTAATTACACTAATTTGTAAATATTAAATGTTCTATAAATCAGTAGACATAATACTTAGAACCTCACTTAGAATCTATTGACATTTAAAAAAATATATAGTTTAGGTAACTGTTTTATAAGTACCTAGCAAGGTACCAATAACAAATTAGTTAATTCAATGCTTAATAGTAGTTTTTGCATTTAGTAAATAGATACTTAGTGCATTTGCATCGAGTGTTCCAGAAAAGTTTATTTACCCGTTTATTTGTATGAGACAAATATTTCAACATGAAAAAATAACTAGCTTAGTTACTAGTAATGTTAATAGTTAGGCACCAATAAATTTTTTTGAGTATTTATAGATATACCTAGGTAGGAATTATTAAATGCAAAAGTCAAAAAGTCATTCTTTTAAAATAGAAGTTAAACTAAAAGATAAAATATAAATATTTAAAACAATCTATTATTTTACATTTTACCTACCTACCAAGAATTTTATTAGGTAGTTGATTCACAGAAGTAATTCACATAATATGATAAATGATATATTTTTTTTGGGCATGAATACCTAGGTAAAATAAAAATATTAATTATTATCTATTTCAGATTACAAATCAAATTTCTTACAACAATAAATTGTTTAATTAAATAAACTGTAATAGACAATTCCGGGGACAATGCATATTATTAAGTACCTACACTTAATAAATAATTAAGCCAAACTATAAAAATTTGATTGTTATAATATTACTATTACTTATTTAAGAAGAGTAAATGCTTGACTAAATGTAATTCCCCCAGTAATTCTAGTAAGAACAATAACCAATTGTATAACTTAAAAAATTCTAAATTATTTGTAATTATAGTATTATGGCTTACCTATGTCATGAATATTTCTCAATTCTATAAAATTGATAACTGTAAACTACCTGGTAAACTATAAATTTAAAGAAGAAAACTACTGGTTTCTTTAAAATAAATAATATGAAATTCATATTTTTTTCATTGAACATACAAATCAATAATATCAAAATAATGTAGGCATTTAATGTTAAAACTGATGAGCATAATTGGTTTAGAAATTTTGAAATTATGAGAAGTGCTACCGACTCTAATTAAAAGTTCCCATCATAGGAACATTTTAACAAAATATATTATTGAATTGTTTCATGTTCAATGTATTGAATTTAATCGAATAAAGGTAAAGGACGAGTAAAGGAGATAAAATTAGGGTATTTCTGGGACTTTTCATAAATGTTTCGACTTTATTGCATGTACCTACCTAGGTATTGTATATATTATTATAAGAACTGACATATAATTATTCAGATTAGTCGGGTAAAAACACAAATGATAATACAATACATTCCATTAAGATGGAAGATTGCACAAGGGAACAATATGCTTCATCGTCAATTTGAAAACCGGTTGTTAGTCGATAGAAATTTTTAATCACACAGGGCTATTGGATGGTTCTAACAAAAAATAAAAAATACTGATATTGACTTACATATATCAGTCCTGAATAGTATCTATCCTTGATATTGTGAAGTACACAGGCCTCGTTCAAGCACGTTAACTCGGCCATGTCTTCGCTCTTGTCGAATTTCGGAGGGTTCATCTTTTGTATGACATCCTTGTCGACGAGCACACGCTTTCCGGTCTCGGCAATTTCCACCTCAACCTCATCGCCTCGTTCGCCTTTGATACCCGCCGAAACGAAGCCCTGGCTCTCGTGGGGCACCCACACCAAACGTTTTTGAGTCCATTCCGCCTGTGTGGGTTGATCGTTGAGCTGATTGCGATCAACAGCCAGGTATTTCATGAACGGGTCCGAGCGGTCGGTGTCCATATCCATGGCTACGAGGGTTCGGCGCACTCGCGTACGTCGTCCACGGGCGCGACGGATACAAATATGTGTGTAATGTTTAAAAAAAAAAAAAAAACCAAAAAACGGTCTAAATGATCAAAAACAATTGAACGCGTTTTAAAAAAAAAAAAAAACGTGTCTTGAGATTTTATAAAAATATAAAATGTATAATATTATTATCGGTCGCTGTCAGAAGTCAGTGGCGGACGCGTCCGGGTTGCTGCAACGCATCTGTATTCTGTGTTTCTGTGGCCTGTGCCGGGTCTGCGGTTGTCGCGTCCGTCGGGCGCGCGCGATACGAATAACGCGATTACGGTCGAGAGCGAGCGAGAGAGAGAAAAAACGGTCAAGTCTCGCGTTCCTCCTCCACCGAACAACTATACTACTATCGAAGACGAATAGACGATGCGCTGTGGTGGCGGTGTTGACGACGGTGCGGTCGTCGTGGTGGTGTGCCGCCGAGTTGTACAGACTTCGGTTGCAACGCTATCGGTGCCGGACTGCGAACGTCTTTCTGTTCGCAAGGTAGAGGGCCCGCCTCGATTCGTTCGTGTGCCGTACCAGCGTACCTACCACCCGGGAGAAGCTGCTGTTCTTTATAGTTTATACTGTTTATAGTAGTTCTTTATGGTTTTCCGTTCTCGGTGGGACAACGATGACGAGTCGCACACCCGCTGATAAAAAAAAAAAAAAAACAATTTTAGCCAACGGGTGATGACGTATAATAATATTATGAGGATGACGAACGTATAACCATTTACCTATTATAATGTTAATGAAATTATTACAACCATAGTACAATGTTGTTTAGGAATAATTCAATAATGAGTATTTCAGCAATAAAATACGTGTGTGAATGGGGAATACGCCGGCATTGGCCGCATACGGAATAATAATACAAAATACAAATTCGGAATTACGAATATCATACGCGGCGTCGGCGACCGGCGCGAAAATTGTCGCGCGTGCGCGCATCACGTTACCACAATGAGCCGACGATCAGTTTGACCATAGTGGTAACACCGTAATTCCCAGCGCTCGTGTTCTTTTTCTCTTCGCCCGCCAACAGAACTACGCCGAGCAACCAATCATCGGAACATTTTTTAATGGAAATAATAAAAATGCACTTTAGAGTTTAGACTGAAGTTAGTATCTAAGTATTTAAGTTTAGTATTTAAGCTCTTTTTTAACATTTGTTTTTTTTTCAAAACGTGTATTTTAAGGCATAAAATCTAAAAAATGTTGAAAATTCAAAATATTATAGTTTTTTTTACATTTATATACCTAAATTATCTTATTTAACAGAGGTCTGACCTAACCTGGGCCCTGGGGGACCAGTACACCGTATACGTTCTATGAAAACCGGGACAACAAATTCCAATAAACATTTGTCAATTACAGTTGCGTATTTTAAAATTTTTCTGTGGAGTGGGGGGTCCACAGATAATACCTACATAATTAATATAAATTATGAAAACCAAATGTAGTATACCTATTAATTGCCTTTATTACACATTATTGTTAGCCTATTGTTAACTTGGAAACCGTCATCAGAATACACAGAATACTAATAAATTTCTATACCTTTACTTATTACTTAACTCTACCTACTGCAGGAATATCTATGAACCTATCGGTTTTTTACCTTTGGAGGGTTGCAGTACCCCTGGACCCCTCGGCCCTCGCTTAAATATGCCAGTGGTTAATAAAAAATATACATATGAAAATCAATTTCACTAAATTCTATAATATTATTAATTATTTAATTTAAACGAGGTAACAATACCTAGTTCTAAAGAACTTTTTAGAATACCAGAACACAAGTTCCTTAACTTAGACAAATAGCCACCCTAATTTATAGCAAAATAATAAGAAAAAAACTATTTTCCAAATGTACTTATAGGTACCTATAGAATTATTGTAATATTCCCAACAAACTCTAAAAAATATATATTTTTTTTCTTATGATAGATATTAAATATAATAGTCAATAGAACTATCATATTTTAACCTTATTACATAGGTATTTCCTTTTAAATTTTATACTAGAAAAAAACTGGAAAACAGGAAAACAATTGATTTTTTGAAAAATTATATCTGTCATACGAATAAATAATAAAAATATAAAATGAACATGATATCTATTTTCTGTAACACAATTTACAAGCCTATATGTATCTGCAGACTGCTGAAATCATCGATGCTTAAATCAATTGCATATACAAATTATGAAGTAAATTGCTGGGGAACAGTGTTGGACATTGGTTGTACTTTTCTTTTTTAAAAAAAATTGTAGGTAGGTATACCTAATAGAAAATAGAGATCACATTTATTCTATATTTCTATAGACTATAGTCTATAACTATGGTAGGTATATTGGTATATCGTATATTTCTACTTATATTTTATAAAGTTTGAAATATAACCTATCACCCATAATATGTTATTTAGTTGAAAAATCATGAAACCTACTCAAAAATAAATTATAAATTAATGATTAATGATAAGAAAATAATTTGTATTTATTATTATTATCATCTTCAATTTTTTTATAATAATTTAGAACTAAAAAAAGGAACTAGTTTATTTTATAAAGAAATAGTAATAGAATTAATACACTTTTTATTTTTAAAAGAACAAATTCCTTTTTGTATGAATTACGTGTCAAACATTACTTTGGTTCCTATAGTATTCCTACTTTCTAGAAATTTTGATTCCGGTTTCAATACAGTTCTTAGTAATAAACAAAAATATATTGATTCCGGTTCTTAACAATTTCCATTAGTCTTATTATCAATTTTAACCAGTTTTTAAATTTTAATATTATACAAATTAAATAAAAAAAAAAATTGAGGAAGTTAGTTAGCGAAGATGTTCTGATGTCAACATCAGTGCTGTATATAGTATTTGAGTACCTACCTACAGTGGTTAAAGTGGGGAAAATGTTGAGGGGGGACTAACGTCACCAAAAATTAAGGAGCGTTTCCGAGTTTTTCATCCGAAGTCTATACCTAACCAAAATTTTTAAGAAACCTACAAGATATGAACCTATAATTTGATTTTTTCATACACCATTGTTCATGAATGTGAGGATAACACACTAGTATACTAGTATAAAAAT
>VUJU01000457.1:45516-62477 GCA_009835225.1 Aphis craccivora
GTAAACCATTTAATAAATTATTAAAATTAACATAATAACATGCAACATAAATTCACAATAAACTTTTTTTAAGCGTCTCTCCAGACTTTGGAGACTTAAATTAAAGGGATTGTATACTCTTACCTTAAATAAGAAGGGGTACTCCATCCCTCTCCGTCCCCCCTCACTTTAACTACTGCCTATCTATCTATGTAAGTGTCTCGTTATTCTTATTAGCCGTTAGGTAATATTATTACCTACCAGCGGTAACATATTATGATAACTTTACTATAGTGACTTGTGAGCAGCCACTGCAGATTGTTTGCCTCTATTTATATTTATTTAATCGTAATTGGAAAAGTAATTAATTTTCATTTAAATATCTAACCAATTTTGCAAAAAAAAAAAAAAAATTAAAGATACCTAAATAGTAAATACATAATAATTGTGGATACCTATACATTTTGTATTATTAATATATTTTCTTGCAAGAAAAAATTTTGAAGTTAATTATTCAATTATTTTTTTGACTGAGAAAAAGTATATCCAACTTAAATCGAAAAAGTTTGAAATTTAGTCACGTTTAGGATAGGATGATATGACTTAATTATTTATTTTTTTAATTATAACAAAATACATTTTGTCAAAACCCTATTATGCAAATAATCCCAGATTATTTTAAGTGCTGGGAATTTTGACCTCCACACTTTTAATATTTAAAAAATACGAAATAAATCCAATATTCTAATTTATCAGAAACTATTTTCAACATTGAAGTATTTTTATGTTTTCACATAAATATAATCATACCTATATACGGAATTGTAAAACCAATACATTCATTGCTCTTTTCAGGATTAAAAATAACATAAATGAAAACAACCGATACCTACCTAGTTAATGTAAAAAAACTCTTGATTTTACTCTTGAAAATATCAAAATATTGATTTAGGTTTCTAAAATATTTTAACAAGGGTTTTAGCCGTTTTAATACTTTCAAATTTCAAAGGATTTTCATTCCCAAATTAATTATTTTTCGAAAAGGTTTCAGTCTATGATTATTCAGATCTAATGAAAATATGTCTAACAATCTCAACAAATAATAATATTTTGTTTACCTAATACATGTCTATAATTATTAAACGAAAAAATGTTCCAGTGAGAGAATTCTTTTCACATAACTACATAACACATAAGTCCTCTGTCCAGTGGCGCCTAACAATTTTTAAATCACTAGGGTAAACTCTTTTTTGGGGTACCTATCCACCCACGAGTCATTCAGCATATTAAGAATTTTTGCCGACTGAATTCAGTTAACTGGTGCAATATTACGTCAAATACCTATTGTACGTCTTTTGTCTGTAATTCTATATACTATATTACTATTTAGTATTTACAATATATTGTATAATACCTATAATATATCAAACAGTTGCCCACCTATCAACCAACCCACCATTTAAACAGTTATTTACCCCATAAGCCAATAGCCATAAGTGTTTGGCACCACTGCACATAACTAAAATAGAACCAGTAACTTGAGACTGAGAAATATAATAAATAAAATAAATTTTTAGATACTCATTTGTTATGATATAAACATTATACAAAGAAGACCCATTTATGTATTGTATATTTGTATGTTCAAAAGGAATTTCTTTCATTTTATTTTCTATTGACATCAGCACAGGTCAAGTCTGCTCTTTTATTATTTACTAGTAAGAGTAATAAATAATAAAAAAAACCTTAGATCTTGCAGCTTAATAGTACCAACATATTCACAACTTGAGTTATATACTAAAATGTTGTGTGAACATTAAATACCCATAAATATAATATACAAATACAAAATATGAAAAACTCTTGATAATAACTACCTGAAAGCAACATTTTAAATCAACTAAAGTGATTACTTAGTAATTTTTAAATAAATCACAGAAACATAATATTAAACATTATCTGTTATGTGAATTACATATGATATAAGACCATGAGTATGTTAAATACAATATATAAGTTTAACTATATTGAAATTACTTATGAAATGTAAATATTTTGATGAGAGTAACCTTTAAGGTAAGCATTTCAATATATATACACAAATAATTTCTCATTTTTTTCAAAATGTTACAAAATACAATTAGATCCCAATTCCAAGTATATCAATAATACAATTTGAACACAATGAAATTAATAAAACACAAGTCTTTAGTTTTTATAATTTATAAAATTGGTATTTAATAGTAATTAATAATTATCAACATATAGATTTATAAACTGTGACTAATAGCTACTTGAGAATATTAACAAGAGTGAATAACATTTAATATTAATCATCAAACTTTTGAATCTTCCGATGTTTGAGAATACTTAACATTAATGACAAATAAATGTTTAATCACCTTTTATTTATAAAAAATTTAGTAGTTCTAAAATAAATAGAAATAAATTTAAATAATTACATTGTAATATAATGGCACTAAAATATATTGGAATATTAATTACAACATTTTTAACATTTATTAACATGTAAGTTGTTCCAATTATGTAATTTCTTCACTTAGTAAATAATGGTTATCAATAAAAGATGTATTAAGAAAAAAAAACAGTAATTTGATATACTCGTTTTAAATAAACATGATTCATAGTTGTATCTAAAATATTATACTTGAGTTCATAAATCAGTGTTTGGAATTCTATTAGTTTTATATTTAATCTCTTATGCTCTTCATTTTACCAAAAGTAAGTAAATGATTAACATTTAAAAATAGTTTAGTCTTCTAATGTGACATTTTTGAATAGATATGACATGGATTCTTTATTATGAATTCTGCGAATAGCCTCTGATAGCAAAATACTTATGTCTACAGTTTTGATTTTGTGACATTGCATTTTTTGGATTTCATGAGGAATTGTATTTGTCACAACCACCTATAATAAATAAATATAATGAATTTGCTAATTTAAACATTTATTATTACTTATTATTAATTTACTTCATCAATTGGCGAAGATTCGATAAGTCTTGGAGAATCAGATGATAAAAGACCATGAGTAGCCAAGACATAAATTTTATAAGCACCACGTTCCTTCAATACTTCCGCAGCAGCTACAAACGAAGCAACATCATCTACCATATCATCCTGCAAAATATTTACTTTTTAGAAACTATTTAAGTAACTTTTTATGTTTTTAAAATTTTACTGACCACCATAATAGCGATACGACCACCGACATCTCCCACTACATTAATGGGAGGTTTTTCTTTGGCTGGATGTTGTGGTACTCCTACTCCCACATCCATTGTTCTTGAACGAGATGTTGATGGTGGTGGAGAATTTCTTCCATCAACCATATCAGAATCAGATTCTTTCTGTTCTCCATGAATAACAGCAATTCCTAAACGTAAACGTTCAGCATACGATGTAGCCTTTTTGGCTGATCCAGGATTTCTTGCAACAATAACTGCATTACGATAATCAGGGATCTATTCGAATTTTAAATAAAACATTTTATTAAGACTTACTAAAAATCCTACTACTTTCAATGACAAAAATGTATTACTATAATTTTAAAATTTTTAATAATAGATTATTTTGAACATACAAGGTGGGCCACTGTGTAATCTTATGTCTCTGCATTTCTTTAATATTAAAGCACAGTGGCAACCTTGCAATTAAAAATATAGTAGGTTAATACATTTTAAAATTAATATTTGGAACATTGAAGACCTACACATTCTTGAATATACTGTAAAAGGAATGGTGATGCTCTCAAATTGTCAACTGGACATTCAAAAAAACCTTGGATTTCTTTTTGGTGAAGATCCATTGTAATCACGTGAGTTAAGCCTGACGAACACAACATCTTGGCCAAAAGTTTGGATACAATAGAACCACGTTTACGCATTTTACCTAAAGCAAAATTAATTATAAAATTATTCATGAAGATTTTAAGTGAAATTATTTTTAATACATTGTTTACTGTAGGGTAGATAAGGAATAACTCCAACAATGCTTTTGGCAGAAGAAGTTTTGCATGCATATGCCATGATCAAGAGTTCCATTATATTATTATTTACATCTCTAAAAAATTAAATAGAATTTAAGGTACATAGCAAGATTTATAATAATAATTATCTTATAGCTAAACATAGGTAATCAGTAATTACAAAAAAGGCATATAATATGTATAGAGGAATGTCAAAATAAAGATTATAACTTTATGAGTTATGATGTAATCATTTAAAAACATAAATAAATACACACTGAGATATAATTAAATATGTTTTTAATTCAATAGACATTAAAATGTTATTTAGAACAAATGTGTTAATGCTCAATGAGGTGTACTATCTTCATAATAATAATGTAACTTCATCATTTAAATTGTAATTGTTATTACTTTTTTTTTTAAATGCATTTATGATGTAAAATTACTTCTATATACTTTATTTAATACTACTAAGTACTGATTAAACTAGTTTATTTTAATAGTTTAAGTGAATAATATAGAAATGAATCAATATTAATGAAATAGAAAATCAGAGGATACAAATATATAGAGTCAATTATAATATAATAATCATAAAATCTATGATTTATAGTATAATAATACATACATTATTAACTTATTCAGAATGTTTCATTGGTTTTTAAGAAAATTTAATACTTGACTATTAATAAAATTCACAAAGTTATGAAAGTTAGTAGTATAGCTGTATATTTTATTAACCAAAAACTTTTTAAAAAGTCAGTAATAAGTTTAGAAACCATCCACCTTAAACACTGTGTTAATAGATTTAATATTTTAAATAATTAAGTAGAAAACAATAATAATTGTAGTTTGCAATAAGATTATATATAGTGTTAAATCATGCATGTTTCTTTGATTAAATAAATTATTGAAGAAAAAAATGTAAATATTAAATAAATTAAGTTATGTTTTAAATGAAAATAATTGTGAGTTTGAGAAATGTTTTGCTTCCTTAAACTGTTAAGAGTATCAACACCAAGTTAATATAATTGTAAAGTAGCCAACTAATAAGACTTATTTTTAGCAATTTTGAATAAAATTGCCAAGAAAACAAACAGTTAATCAAGTAATCATACAGAATGAGCAGTTTCACAATGCATTAACAGATATTTATATCATAGATTCCCTATCAATAGACACAAATTCAACACTTGTGTTTAAAAATGTTTCAAATTGTTATTTACAATCAAGAAAATACAAGTCGTACCATGGATAATTTGTATTACGATAAGATTATGTGTTAGTTTTCATAGTTGTAAATGGCTAATAAATTTATGTCATAATACTTCAAACATATTACAGGAAATAAACTAATACAAAATGTATTGTTATAACTATTTTTATAAATATTATTCATTAATTATACATACTTTGAGCCAGTTTGAATGATATATATGTCTTTTCCACGTACGGAATCACTTATTTGGACAGATGTTTCTCGGTTAGTGGTATAAGAAACAGCACACCTGGCAGGTTTAACACCTAGTCGGCTGTGAATTTAATGTTTTAAATAATATCATGATCCATAAAAAATTAGTAAAAAATAGTATATAAATTATAATTACCGAGCGACCAAATTGGCTAATTCTAAGTGCGAATTTCCGCTAATGATCATGATGTCCGTCGATGTAGCAATATCCATGGTGATTGGTATGTTTAACCGAAATTAAAGTGAGCTCCGTATTTCAAATAATTTGACAAATCGATCACTAGACGGGAATAACTGCGAACAGTCAACGGCCAATGTGCAGATTTATTGTAATAATATTAAACATCGAGGTTTGATCGATTTGAAAATAAATGAACTTGATAAGCCTATTTCTTATTTTTTATCAGTAACAGCGGGAATCAAAGACGTTGTATTGTTACGGTGATAGCAACGGAGGCTCACTTGTTGAATGTTGATTAGGTATTCTAAATAAAATTATGTAAAAAAAAAATATTACATTTTATTATTTTCGTGACGAAATGTCTTAGTTAATGGTCGTGTATAAATGTGATATAATAACTATTAACTACCAAAAAATAGGTGAAATTTTAATCTATTCAGTGGTAATACTACAATAATGTTGGTACATTATGATTTATGATTTGTCATAGTCAACCGATTTATTTTATTTTATCTCGCAACTGTTTATAGTTTAGTCTATTGGTCTTTGGTTTGCCGTATACAGTATACTGAAACATTAAAATATCATACAAACACGAGTTTCATCAGTGACTGCAGATATATATATTAAATAGTTAAATAATTAATTCTATAGAAAGAAGCTGTATATTATAATTGTTTATCACAATAATTAAAAGTCAACACGGCCTGTAGTTTTATCAATTTAATTACATAATTGTTGGGTATTATTTTTAATTTATAATTACCCATTTGTACCTAAATAATATGGGTTTTGATTATTATTTAATTGGATGAAAATAAAACAACGATATTTGACCGAGATATTTTCAGAGTGGTGTTTCAGCAATCCTGCTAATCTCTTGCGTTTTATGTATTATAATATACGTGTTAATTAGAGCTTGGGAATTAGGGTTGGAAAGTGTTTTAAACGAGTGTTTAACGACCAGAGTTGAGAATTTGTATGAAAATGACTTTTTTAGCTTACTGTACAACATGCATAAGCTGCTTGACAGTGTTAGTTTTTAAGGATTTCAATATAGGCAATTTTATAAGTGCGTGCGTGTCGGTTATGTAAATGTGTACGTAGTAAGTGATTATTATTACTCAATAAATTACTTACAAAATAGTATGAATGACTGTGTGTAAAAGAAATATTAGTAGGTACGTACCTATAATTGTCTGCAATAATATATTAACACGCTACACGAAGATTACTATATTATTTTATTTATTTATGTCAAAAGTTTAAATTATTTTAATCTTCTGCATATTATTGCATTTACCAACCTATATAGAATTTCTGATTACACGTCTGAATTAAATATCATGGGATTTTCTAGAAAAGAACTTTCTTGTGTATTTTTAAATTAATTGTTTCACTTATATTTTATTGACATTTTAAATTTCGAATACTAAGAATTTGATGGATTTAAGGGTACAATTTCAAAAAAGTAAAAATTTGTTTTCAAGATCGAATTCCAGTGTATTTTTAGAAATTTAATCCGATGTCTAGGATGATCGGTAAAATTAGCATAATTATATATTATAATGTTAAGTTTGGTAGAAAAAAAAGACGGGATTGAATTCCTTAAAAAAACTCGAATTTCGAAATTATATTTTGCATATTAGATTTTTAAAACTATTTTTGGTCATTTTTTAATTTTATTACTTTCCATAGATTATGTATTATCTTTATTTTTTTAATTTTTTTTTACATACATTTTATACTCACGAGTCATGATATACCTATTTATGTAGTATACAATATTAATAATATATTTATTTTAGAATAAGTATTTGTAATTTGAATTGGTACTCGCCTATCAATTAAAGACACAAAGAAAACGTTGTGAGAGGATTAGGGAAACTCATTATATTTATGAATCAAAACTTTTATCTGTTTATTTCGACGTGTAATCGATAACTTTTGAATAAAATAGCACTATTAATACTAAATAGGTACCCATGGCCGTGACTACAGGTGTGAGTGGGCGATTTAGCGTAGTCTGAACACCCAGAGATATATTTAATACATATTGGCTATTATAACATGATATCAGTTCATCATACCCTCAAATTAGTTTCAGATCCGCCAATAGGTAAACATAATGGTAAACGGACAATTTCCCCTGGAAAGTTTCCCCCCATTATTTAAAAATTGTTTTTTTCTTTCATAAATATAATGAATTACAAATAATAAAATTATAAATGTAATAAAAATGTTATATAAATATAATAGGTAGCTAAAAGATAAAAAATATGGTATGTAAAATAATTATTATTAAATTTAAATACTACTGTTATTTTATTTACTTATTATATTTGTGAAAAAAAAAAGTACCTAATTACCTATTAAATAATAAATAATATATTATAATATACTAATAAATAGTAGGTAAACATATTGGGGTAACATAATATATAATAGAAAATATATCGGGGCATAAATGTCCTACTAAAAACAGCCCGAGGGGGGGGGTGAAATGTCCGCCATTCATACATAATATATTATAGAAAGGATGACCCAGCACGACGTGCTGACGATCACGCTACAGCTGCAATCATATAGCTATAACCGTGGGTCTTATGTATTATTATATTATACAGACTGTTGGCAGCCAGCAAAGACCGCAAGTTGGTACGACTACGGTGACGACGGCGACGCCGCCGGCGTCGGAGCGCTTTCGCTGACGCCCACCCCGAATCGTTAAGACCAGCTAACGCTGCGGCGCAACCCTCGAGTGGTGACACGGTATACATTTTCAAACGTGTGTGGGTGTGTATACGCGAGCGCGAGGGGTACGGGAAGTCGGAGACGGCGGAGCGGGTCGGGATACGGCGACGATAGCGCGGTAGCCCATCAAGTCTGCACCCGCTTCGTCCTCTCATCCCCCCGCGGAACCGTTGCGCGCGACCAGCGCCGTTGAAAAATCAATGAGCCCCGTTATCTCGGCAAAAGCTCTCTCCTGGCCGCCGCCGCCGCTCCGTCGCGCGTTTGATAATACGCGGGTTTTGTACACACGAGCGAAAACAACAAAATAAAACGAATTCCGCGCACTTAATATTGTTATACATATTATAGGTCCGACACGATAACGATACTATACGTTGTAATAATACTGTGAGTACGCGTACGGTTGCGATAGTGACACAGTAAAATATTATTTATTAAAATCAATTACCGCGGGGCCTTTATACAGTATTATTGTACCTATAGTGTTATACGTCGCGCAAAAGTCAGCAGCCCCCCCCCCGCGAATCCCGCCGTCTCCGCGTTAACCGTCTTCAGATCGCATAATATATCGTCGTCGTCGGTCGTCGCAATAATATGGATCCTGGTCCGCAAGCCTACGGGGCCGGCAAAGTCGGCGGCCAATTCAACATTCAAAACTTTGTCCGCAAACCTCACGTGTTCGTCAGACTGTTGTCGTTGGTACGTTCAATAATACATAATATTATAATAATAGCCTATAATATAATATGTGTGTATATATATATATATGTATGCGCACACGCGAGGGTGCTGTGCGTATTACGTGACGTGCGATATACATATACGTACACTTACGTGTTTATTTTATGCGAGTACACATGACGTGGCCATATGGAACGTTTACGTTGGGCCATTGGGCCAAGTCGACGAGCGAGGGTAGGACGTTCGTCATTCTTCATTTTAGAACACGTCATTTAGTTCAATGATGTGTATTGCGGGGCATTCGAGCCTAAATTTGCAGACGTACGAGTAGTTTTTTTAAAACAAATTAAATACTTTTCTTGGCGTGTCTGAAGCATTTATATAGTTTTACTGGTTCATCGTACCTATTATTGTATAATATGCTGAGTATATGTTTCACGAAAATGTGAAATAAAATAAAAATACTATTTTAGAGTATATTTGTGTGAAATTTCAATATTTTACAGTATTTAGACTTTAGAGTATTAGGTATATAATATACATATTACTATTTTTAAGTCATAATTGGTCTTTTTAAGCCATATTTCATTATTTTGCAACTTTTTAGTAAAAAGTGCAAATTCAAGAAAATAAAAATAAAGATTTTAATAAAAAGTTTTAATTCAGTAGAAACATAAAATATTATTTTAATTTATCTATGTTGCAATTGCTGCGATTATTATTTTATAGATACAATATTATGCTATGTTATTTTTTCTATGCATTTTACTATAGTTATTTTAGTTATATTATATTACTTTTTCGGAAATCACAATTATTGGTAGGTTATACAATAACAAATAAATAAAAAGTTTTTATATTAGTTTAAAACCAAAATCACAACTCTTTTTTAATAGCAAATTTTAACGCTTCACACTTGCCTAATTTTAATTTATAAATGCATATTTTTAAGAACACGTTTCATAGTTTTTTTTTTTTTGTTGCATATAAATCCAAAACCTAGACTTCTTACTTATAAATTATTGAAGCTAATATAGTATGCAAAATATGTATAGAGATAAACAAATCATGGCCTACACATATAATTTGGAATTGCCTATTAATTAGTAAATCAGGCCTGTATACCTATATACGTACTAAACACATAGGTACTATTGCGTACCTACATATTATTTGTTCGTCGATCGTCGACCCATGTATGATCATGATTCATGATCCATTGAAACGCGTAGCGTATTATAACCGTATAAGGTTAGTATAATGGTTACGTATAGCATTAGACGAAGCGGTCTATTCAAATATATTATGTAAGTGACTGGGAAACGGATAACCTAGTATTGTAATACTGTAGAATATTTTTGTATCCAACGAGAAATATAGCGTTAAATTGCACTGCCTATTATAGAAAATCAAAGTCGTAACCAGGTTAATATCGGATATTTAACTGAAATAGGTGCATGTTATAAAACTACCTACGAGAAAAGAATATTTTTGAGATAATTTCATACGAAAGAGCTATAGCGATATACGGGGTTTTATAGAATTATAATTTATATTTTATTGTTTGAATTTTAATTTTGAAGGAATTTTAACTTTAACTCTTACATAATTAACTAATATGCGATGCCATGAATTCGATTTTTCTTAGTGGAATTTCGCTATATGTATACTGTAGCTTGTTAGATTAAGAACAGAAGAAATACTATACTATAGTATTAGTAACTATATATACGTATAAACACACACACATAAAAACGAGCATTTATGATGTACTCCTTTTATATAGTATCAATTTTCATTACTTATTATTTGCACTATACTTATATTTACGCAATCATGGATAAAGCCAAATAAATTAATAAGCTATGTATGTATAAAAAGTTCTATTGAAGTGTTTATGGATCGAAATACTGTTAAAAATGTTGTAGGGTTGAAGTATATGGCGTGCAGTATAGAAATAAAAGTGAAGAGCATCCCCTTATATCCTTTTCCACTACGTCACCATCACTTCAAACCACCTCGTAGTCCTCTAAAAACATGCATAATGATATTAAAATATATTAATACGATAGTACCTATATGTTATTTTGTATAGCTTAAGTGTAAAATATATGTATATTTGCTAAATACTTATGGAACTATATTCATAAGACCGAAATAATACACACATTTAAATCAACATTATTATTATTTTTTTTAATTTTAATTATGTAAAGTAAATATATATCAAGTAGGTATAAATATTCAGTACAATTATTTAAGCCAAGATAAGGCACGAATTATGTACTTAACTAATGAATAATTAGAGTTTTAAAGTTAAGGGTATGACTATAATTTGATTGATATCTTATAGACTGAAATTCGAAAAATAATTTTATTGGAGCAAAGAAGCTTATATTTATGTTCAAAATGAAAAATGTGATCACATTTTATAAAATATAACGAATGAAATAAACGGAATTTCGTAGTTTGGATATAATGTGATCAATTTTTGTGATAAATATACGTATAAGAATAATGTCATGTAATAGTAGCATTTTTATTGTTTTTAATTTTTTTTTTTTTTTTTTGGCAAGTTATTAATGTATAATTGTAACTCTCTGAAATTGTTTTAAAAATATTTATTATAGTAAACATGCATATGATACTAGGAACATAATATGCATTTTAAGAAAAGAAATACTTATTTGCATATTATTCCATTCGTGTAAGAGCCTATTTTATGTCTTAACGGTTTAAAAAGTAAATTTGAGAACGCATATTATAAATATTAGGTACCTAAGTATACATGATATCTACAAAATAATTATTGATTAATAAATGGCTTAATAATAATAATCATAATAATTATACACATTATTATTGTTTTATAAATGTATAATACCAAAGAAATCTAAAGGCATTCACAAATTATTTCAATTTCATAAATGCTTGTTGTTGGATTGAATTCACATTTGTTATTGACTCATTTCCGATGAGCTCAAAAGTGAATTTTTACATTTTTAAGAATATTATGTGGATTATTAATTTTTAACTGAAAATCATATCAAATTAAGCTACTACACTTTAATATAAGTAGGAACTTGGCTATAAAAATTAAACAAAATTAAACAGCGAGATACATGTTTTCGATGACTAACTTGTGTGATTAATTTGTAACTTAATCTAATCTGACGTTGAATTCAAAAATGCACATTTTGAGTAGAATTTAAGTTTAACCAAAAACTTTCAAAGTATATGAAGTTTTATATATAGCTGCCTTGATGGTGATAATTATGTTTATTCATTATATAGGTATATATATGTATATTTATATTTCTTTAATTAATTATTTTATGTTTTGTAATTATTTTAGTTATTTGGTTTGATCGTGTATTTTTGTGCATCATCTGGCTCATGGACTACAGATACAAAAACTAACGAGGAAGTATGCATGTTCAAGCTTAAGAGTTTTGGATGTCACATTGGTGGTGTAGTAGGTTTTACATCGGTGATCGGAGCAGCAGTATTCGTTGGTGGCGAATATTATTTTGAAAACGTGCCGTCGGTAAAAAGTCGTAAACATTATGTGCTCATCGACCTTGGATTCTCAAGTAAGAACCGTCGATAAGCAAACATACAAAACTAAACTCTAGACACGTATCATATAGTTCCATAGAATATGGTTATTAATTTATTTTGAGTATTTTATAAACCTTAAATAGTTTTAAAAATAATTCAACAAATGTTGTGCTTTATCTATAAACCATTTTGTAATTTTAAAAATGTGGTTTTTGCTAATTTCAATTGATATAGATAACAATACGATTTGCCACTTATGTAAGTCATAAAAGTTATTGAAAATAGTCCAAAAAGTCGTTTTAAACAAATTTTTATGAGCTCTAAATTACAACTATGAAAAAAAATTTCATTCAACTAAGTAACTATTAGTTAACTACAAAATATTAAACTTTCTACTGAACAAAATTTAATTTAATATTGAAATTTAAGATTATTCAATTATTGAATTATTATTGAATTAGTATTTACTATTCCAGTTGTTTCTGTAAAATCTTGCACATTTTGATTAAATTTGTTAATAGGTGGCTTACATTAAAAAATATTCGAATAAACATTATCTAAGCCGAAAGCTAAATATTGGTTAAGGTTAATATAGTTGATTAAGAGTGTAGAATTTTGATTAATGATCACTTTCAAATGTATTATAAACTATACTAAGTAATTAAATAACATGCTTAGGTATTAGGTAATGTTTATCCTGAAGCTAGTGAAGACAAATGCAAAATATTTGTATATCACATACAAAATGTTAATATATATTTTTAAATTTCAGGTCTATGGTCGTTTTGGAATTTTTTACTATTCATTTATCTATCTAACTCATGGAGTGATACACCTGATTTTCCTGATTCAATTAGCACTGCCAATCCAACCACTGCCATTTATTTTGCATTATTTGCTATTTTTTCATGGGTATGTTCAAAAACATTGTATTTGATTACATCAGATTATAATAATTTATAATTTATTTATTTGATTAAATTATGTCACAGGGTACTTCTGCATATTTTTCATACCAAAGATATCAAATGGGCGTAGATCCAGCATTTGTGTCATCTTTTGAAGCCGATCAGTTTGGAGCATACGACGAAACGCAAAATAACAGTTCCAACGAATCTCCATTTAATAAACAGATGTCGGGTAAGAGTAAATACATTAAATAGTGATTCAAAATGTAGTAATTGTAAATTTTGTTTAAATTTTTTTACTATACAAATATATATATATAATTATATACTTATATGTATATTTTATTTGACATGATAATGTATTAAAAGTTAACGAAATGAAACATAATAATAAGTATAATATAGGTATAGGGTACGACAGCAATTTTTTGGCTAAAAGGAAAATATTTAAAAGGTCACAAATAGAAATCGCATAAATTCTACACTACAAAAAGGCAGTTATAAATTTGTTTAACATGCATATTTTTAATTTTATAGAATATTCATCTATTTTAATTATAGTCACTCTCCACAGATAGTTTTATTAAATAAATATGTACATTTACTCCAACAACTCAATTCCAATTAGTGAAAATCCTTATATACTTACCACCCTATAATAAGTATTTACGTAAAATATTATATTAGCATACAATAGAGATCATAAAGTTACACCCAATTAAAAAATACTCATATAATATTATTATCATATTATTAGAAAAAAGTTTTGTATTTATTTATTTATTTTATATTTTAGGTGAATATCAAACTCAAGCTTACTAAGTAAGCTGATTGTAGTACACAATCAGTTTTTCAACGATGATGCTGGACATGCCAGGAGATTGTGTTTTTACTACACGTCATACCAAATTACTTATCGTCGATGGTATTACTGGTTTTATTACTTCACAATAACTAAACAACATATTTTATTGAATAGTTAGTTGCGAGTAGTATCAATTTTTGAAATTTGTAACAAAATCGTTTATGATAATTATATATATTTTTTTTTTATAATTATTATTTTTTTGATATACTTATTGTATCATTACATTTTCAACTAATATTCTATACATTATTGTTGTTGTCCATTTATAAAAACTTAAGTAAATTTTAGTAAGAAATTGTGAAATAATTATTGGTATTGTTAATAGTTTTTCTTTAAATAAAATTATATTAAGCGTCGATGAAAGCCTAAAAACGAAGTATAATGTATCATGGCGCAAATTTTTACGATCAAATTCTTAGAGTTTATTCTCCATAACATAATATGCATAGGTGTTTATGTATATACCTATAATACTATAAGTTATAAGTAACGTACAAAAAAAAAAAAAAAACAAACATAATTCTAATCAATCTCTATACTAACGTTCTTTTTCTAAAATATAAGTGACAAACATATTTTTAAATAAATATAAATAATTACTCATATTAATAATAATGTTACAGGCAATATTAGATTTTAGTATTAGAAAATATAATGTAGATACGTCATCATCGTAATTAATGCTATTATTACGAACCCATTTTTATTTTGCCGTATCAGTATTTTGTCGGTAGATACATCCTATATCCTAATAAATATGATATAATATAAATTATTAATCAACTATTAATATTAACATTACTATATTATTACATACAAGTGCTAACGCGCGTATAATATATAATATATATTTTTTTTCTTAAAATATATTTAAAGTGATGAGAAATATATACATACGGATTATTCATGTTGTGAGTTTTGATTACCTAAACTTCTTTATAGATAATAAAACGAAGTGTTAATATATAGAATGTTCATGAATTTTTATTCGTGATAATTTTTTCTACGAAAACTATCAGAGTACAAAACTACAAAACGGAAAAATATTGTACCTAATATTTCTCTTAACCAAAACAGTAACACACGATATTATTTATTATAAGATAAGTGAACAATATATTATTATGTATATAAAGTAATTGTATATATATGTAGGTACAATGTATATTAATACTTTTTTAATATTAAAAGTGGTCAGTAGAATATAATTTTATTGAAAAAATATCATGTTAAGACTATTAGTATTTACAATGTACAATATTACATTAAAATACAAAAATTATATTTTTTGTCTATAAAACATAAATTTTACAAAAAAAAATAAAGATTTTTTAAACCTATGGAGTTTATAATATAGGAAAAAAATAACTCAATTTATTTTATTTATTAATAAGTTAATAAAATTAACTAATAGGCATTGGAAGTTAATTAAAAAAAAAGATTAACTCAATATGCAAATTATTTAAAAGTAACGTTACTTAAATTGATTAACTCTTTAGTCTTTTAAAATAACATTTATACTATTTGCTAATTATTCGCTAAATATTTTTGTATAACTTTAATTGAGAGGGTAAAATATTTGTTCAAAATGTCTAGCGATTTTTTTTTTTGTGCAAATAATTCAAATAATAGCTAATTTTGATAATATTGTACCTATTACTATAATAAAAATGTGCTAATTTAAATATTTTTTGATGTGATTCAAGTAAAATTTATATTATTTATAAGTCAAAAAGATAGAACATTCTTTAAAAGTTTCCTTTCTAGAAGTTCTTATAGCAATTGAAATATATAAAAAAATACATAGCTACACACAATTTTTTTTCTTTTTAAGCGTTAAAATTCATATGTTAATAAAAAATAACGAACATTTGAAAATAATTTTTAGTTGAAATTTAAATAAGTTATAATTTAAGGTTTGAACCTTAAATGAGCGAGTTTCTTAAGTAATTCAAAGTTAGTCTGCGTGACCTATGCCTTTCATAATATATATTATATATATATTGTACTTTGAAAACTTTATCTTTATTATTTAGAGAAATTAAAGTGTTTTATTGTATATGGATATTTTATAGAATACTTTTGAAACGATTGTGGCTCGTTGTTTGGGAAACAATACTACTATAGAAACACCTAAATCATTAGCTGTTGTAACTTGTAACTCAATAATGTTTGCAAATTCCAATAATGAAGTTTGGTGATAGCCCACTACAAAAAGTGTTCCGATAAAGTTTAATATTTCATAACGTTTCAAGTTCAAAAGAGTTCTCTTACTAGAATTATTTATACAAATTAGTTTGATAAACGCAAGTTTATATAAAAGTCTTAAAAACTTATAGAAATATTATGCAGACATCAAAATATTTTTATTCGACTCAACCACCAGGAAGTATGTATTCTGGTTTTTGTATGAGTATTAATAATTCCTTTTCTCATCTACAATATAATATTAAATTTGTATTTTCATAATTACAATTTGATTTCTCTTGTATATATTTCTACATTTTATATAAGCGTGTATCCACTTGCTCACTCTTTATTTACTTAAAATATCAAAAAAAAAAA
>VUJU01000457.1:62527-105890 GCA_009835225.1 Aphis craccivora
TTTTTTTTTTAATGTATTTAACATAGAAATATTGTCAACATTTCATTATTTCCGGGATTATATTCACAGAATCTAAAATAATGATAATAAAATAATGTTCTAAAATATAATAATTAACTATTATGAATCTTGGATTCAGTCAATATCTCATATTTGTTGTAAATGAGTAATGATGGAAAATGGTGTAGGTACTGTACTTTTGGTAGAAACGTATTAGCCTTTTAGCACTATTATTTTAGTGTTAATATTGTTTTTATCACAATAGAAAGGAAAGTGTGTGTGTGTGTGTGTGTGTGTGCGCTCGCGTGTTTTTGAGAGAGAGAGAGAGAGAGTAGTTTTATCTGGTTTTGGTTTTGAGTGAATACATTTTAGATTAGTAAACGTGTTTAAAGTTTCATGTACAATGTATGCTATAGATCAGAAACTGGATGTAGACTGTACTTCAAATATGTCAAAATTATAAAATTCCCATTAATTTCCGCGAAAATTGTAAAAGAACGGTTATAATATGTTTACGGTCAAAAACCATAACTCTGCAGAGGGCTCCGTTTGGATCGGTTTTTGACTGTAATGATTAATCGTTTTTAGATTTAAAATGACAGCACACTTTTAACACACTCGCTAAAGTAACAACCTATCCAAAACGCGCAATTACCACGAAGCCAGTCGATTAGTTTAACGACATGAATAAAAGAAGGGAAGAAACACATAAATTATTATTGTTATTTAATTTCCCAAATAATTTTATCATTAATACTTCAAATATGTTACAGCATAAACTAATACTAAAAAAATAATAATTGCCTTTTTAGTTCTATATTTTTATAGTATTTTTTCATTTTCGCTGATAGATTATTATTATAATTTATAAGATTATTTTATATCATATTAAGAGGATTAACAAAATGATTATAAGAACAACGAAATAGAAACTTAAAAAAAAAAACAATAATTAACAATAATAATAATAATTTTGCAACAATTTGAAAACACGATATTGTACCTACGTTAAAAAATTAACTAAAATATTTACTCCAAAAGTCAAACAATTTCATAGGATTTGCTGTGCAAAGATACAGCATTTAAGTTTTTATGTGTGATAAGTAAAAATTAAATTAAAAAAAATAACAAGTCATAATAAAAGGTTAAAATAATGAATTGTAAAAGTGTATTAAATTTAAAATTGTACACCACTTAACTCAATTTTTAACAAAAATGTTATAAATTATAATATTCACTCGTAATCGTCATAAAAGTAAAATTTTGTTCCGTAATAATACAAATAAATAATTTATTGTCAGGAATAAAAACAAAAAATGGCAACAGTGCAGTTCAAAGTTGGAGATAAAAATCGTACGCAATCGTGAATATCAAATGTTCACGATTGCGTATGTCCATAAAGACCACCGTACGCAATCGTTTCACCAAAAAAATACTATAAAAAATTAAATTAACCTAATTTACTCACTGGTTCAAATTATGGTTGTAATGAAAAGTCAAAATACGTCACACTAATAGATAATAGTCATACATTTATAAAATTTATGTTCAAAGGTTGGCGTTACAGTTTTTACATTATTGTTTATTTTTAACCAAGTAAATAGTATTAGATAGGTACTATTTAGGTATAATACAAAGATTTTAATATGTATTTATTGGAAATTTTAACATTACTATGTGTTCATTGTAAACAAATATAATGTACTTTCACGAATATTATATTATTACATTGCAATGTGGTTCCACTTCAATAAGCTTGAATATTGTCTACAGCACTTTCTATATTGATCCGACAGTTGGAGTAATGCATAATGCAGTACACTCCAAATCATCTTTGGGTTTAGCGGTCGAAAAATAGCAAATATTTGAACCAATATCAGTACCTATATAATAACAAAAATGAATAAAATATTTCAAATATTTGTAATACGCTAAACTGTAATATAATATGTCTAATACAGCTGTGATTTAAAATTAAAATAACCAATTTTATAAAGTTCTGACCGAATAACAACTGCAGGCTTATAAAAACTATTTGAGCGAATTCGAAATACATAAAATGAGCCAACAGCTACACTGAATTAATTGAAATTAAATAAAACCTAAAAGTGGACATTAAATTAAGTTTTAAAACAATTATTAGTACATTAGTTACTTTTTAAAATTGATTCAAGTCAATTTAAAACATATTCATAATTTTTTTTTATTTTTCAATTATGAGCGCAAACTTTTTATGACAATATTTTTATTTTTGATGAATTTGTTTTGAATATAATATATAATATAATAATATATGTTTTGCAATAACTGAATAACATGTTTATAATGTATATCTTTATTTTTAATAATTCATGATATAAATTAAAAATCAAATTGTGTTTTGTTATGTTATATTTTCAATCTATGTTAAATTACAAAATAATTGTTGAAAATTTAAATGGTCAAAACCATTTATAACGTAAACTATGTAAGCGTGTAATTAAATTTATCGTACTGAAATTCATTGACATATTTTAAAATAATCTCCATTTTCCACTAAAATATATTTTTTGATCCAGAATAATCTTATTTTGTTATGCTATGTCAAATTGTTATAATCCAAACTATCTATATAGTATATAGCACTGTAAGCTGTATTATGTATAGGATATTCATAAAAATGATTGTTTCAACTTTAAATCACGACTTTAAAAATGAGATAATATGTTTAAAAAAATAATATTTATACATGATGGTGTTTAAAATAGTTAGAACTAAATTAAAGATTAAATATCGTACTACAGTAGACATTAATATTAAAACAAATAAATTAAAAACTTAACTCTTGAACATTAATTGCCATTGGTATAATTTGCACACATGGCGCTGATACATTAATATCAAATTATTTTCCATTCAAATTATTTGCTTTAACATAATGTTTGACAGTCTGGCGATTAAATTAATCGATCCATTGACATTCATAATCATATATAGTTGCACATTATAAGCTGTGACATTAAACGCAACTTTTATAAAGGTTATATTTTCACAAAATAGAGTATTAGTAGTGACTCTGTTTGCTCGACCCTCTACGGTAATGAATATAATATTCTATTACGTTTTATAAGAGAAAATTATGATGTTCTGTCAACTTTTGAAAGTTCACTGTATTTCATTTTATGTACAGGGACACAAGCCTATGTATCTACTATAATATATAGACATAGGTACTAAATTATTTTGTCAATCATTCCATTTAACATTTTGATTGATTACTTACTTAAAATATTTTTGTTATAAAACTACATTAAATATTTAATGTTATTATGTATATTATAAACTATAATTTTATACACTCATAGTAACTAATGGTTTACATAAAAATAAAAAATGTTTTGAAAAAATCGTTCAAAAAAAAAAAAATTTAAAATACAATTTTACTTAACCTTTACAACTTTTAAGAACTTATTACTTTATAAATACCAAAAAGCAATGTATATATAATATTATGCATCATTTACTTCGCATAGTTAACAAATTTAATGTTGTGAACCTTTCTTATACCGTTTATTGCAATATTAATTTTACACAAAATATATGAAATTTTACTAATATACAAATAATTCAAAAGTACACTCTTTTCTTTCCTTTGAAAGAATTTCAATTCTCAAAGTTTAATGAAGTGATTTTATTGAGTTTTGTATTATTGATATATTAAAATAAACATTTGAAGCGCACAAAGCTGGTCGAAGACTGTTTTTATGCAATACCTATTCAGATCAAATAAATCACATCACATGTCGACACTCGCTAGCTGTATAACGCATTACTTACACGAGCAAAACATTTACTATTCGGTTGATAACATCTGCGACGAGGTCATAATTTAAAATTTTACTGCACGAATTTTTAATAAACTCTAAATGTGCAGTTAGGTACATAATCGTATTTTAATCGTAATTTCGGTATATTCACTATATTCGATCGTCTTCGATAAATTAATATATTTTAAATTGATTGTGGTTTGAATGTTCTAACGTTAACGAATTTTGTACAACTTGTAATCACAACTCAAAAATCAAATATTCGAGTGTATGCGTTGAATTAAAATTTAAAACCAATCAAACGTACAAAATTATTTATAGAATGTATAATATATTAATTGCATACTATTTTGACCATGATTGTAGTTTTTATAGTATGTTATCAACAATTTTTTACCGATACATTTTTTTAAATAATATATAGGTACATAGCTCACACAACTACGTGCATATTGAAACGAATCAATAAAATGCCCAAGAGGACGTTAAACCATTACAATAAATATTTCTAAAAGATTCGACAAAAGCAATTTTAACAAAACGTGAAGAGATATAAAAAATAAAATAATTTCAAAATATTATAAATGTCATTGTAGAGAATCTCATAAGTGGTCTCGACGTCAGTGCCATATGTGATTGTTGCAACGATCGCGAAATTCTTTCAAAGTCATGGTATCTCACTTCTCACAGTATAAGAGGCGTAATGGTTGTGAAAACGAAACGTATAGTTTTAAGTGTTTATACAAAGAAACAATTTTGAAATTTACACTAAATTATTATGAATGTCTTTACAAGTGCCTATATTATATTATAACAGTATAATTGTGTGGATTTCAACGACTTAATTAAAACATAAATCATATTTTTTTTATAAATTAAAATTTGAAATTGTAGTTTCATTAAGTTTCATTCAATCGAAATTTCAAGTCTAGTTAATCGCATGACTTTAAGTAATATATCGATCAGAGTTAAATGAATTGCTTTATTAAAAGGTGTCTGAAAAAATTACTTATTTATCAACGTCAATAGAAATGTATGTATCTTACTTTTACTATATAAATATAGATTAGTTGGTGGTTATAGGCTCAGAAATTTTGAGATCATTGTTTAAACTAAAAAAGAGGGTTTAAATCAAAATAACAATAAAATAATAAAAAAATTAAAATCAAAATTATGGGAATTATTCTTCATTATTTTTATTTATAAATATAGGTAATTTAAAACTGTTATGCATTTACCACAGAACTATTTAAAAATTAGAACTATTAAAATTCTGTTTTTGTTTGGTTATAGGATAAAAAATTTCTTATCCGATTTTAACCACTTTGATGTTTGGGATGATTTTTTTAGAGCACATTTTCTAACCTATAACACTGAAAGTTTAATGTATGGTTATAATAACAATTCAGCAGAACTTTATAATTCAATTTTAATCAAATTTACGAATGAATTTTTCATGAAAACGGTCTATCAATTAAGATGGAATGCAACCGTTACTGCTTATAATGCATTTCTAAACCTTATTCCTCTGTTTCATAAACATGTAACCAAAAAAACTCCTAGAAAATTTACAAAACTGTATCTTAAAAGACATACACTAACGAATGAATCTCGAAGACGATGTTAGTGTCTTTTTAGTGCAGCAAAAATAGAAAAAAAAGATAACAATTTAAAAATGGCCAGATGAAAACTATGGATATGTGTCTTATAATTCATTTTCTTAACTTATTTTTGTTGAAATTTAATACCTATTTAATAAATAAGTTCTTGGAAAATTAAAATTAACCAAAAAACAAATTCAAGTTTCGGAGTAAAACTAAAATACAACATATTATATATTATGATATTATGATAATAGCATTTGGAACGAAAAAAAAGGTAAATATTTTATGTTTTAAAAATAAAAGTCTTTTACGAGATTTTAATGTTTTATACATTTTTAAATTCACTGCTTCAATGTTTGGTAATTTTTTTTTGAATACGTGAAACCACATTAACAAAAAAGTAATTAAAGAAATGTTATTTAGAACTTTTAGTGGCAATGCTGCCACACTATACAAAATACCATATGAATATAAAAGTATAAAACTAACTGGAAAAATAATGGAAAATACTCGTTTGTTTATTGATATAAATTTACAATATTTAGTGTCATTTACAGATAAATAAATTGAAAAAGATAGACTTTTCGATATTATATGTTCGGTTTTTGGCTAAAATTTTATTTACACATAAGAAAGAATTTTATTGAATAAAAATATTAAATGTCGTAATATTAAAAACGGACAAATATGTCTGAAAAGAAATTATAGTTACTTTTATCAAGTCCAGGGTTAATTCATAACACACAAAATGTTTTGTTATTTTTATAATTGGACATCTAACTGCAGTAATATAATATTTTAAGCTAATGTGATTATAATAAAAGAATTAATCTACCTATTACCTATGTTATTTTTATATCCATACATAGGTTTGGAATAATAATACAATTTAAAAATTGGACGATTTCTAGGACAAAATAATGAAGTCTCAGCTAAAAAGATCATTATAATTATGGATCAATTCTTATTCGAAGTCTTAAAATAAGTATAGTCTTTTACAAAATATTAAGTACATTTTATAATTATATATTTTTCATATTAAATCAATAGATATAATACTTGCAAATACTGATAGTTACATATTTTTTTTATTAATATTTATTTATCACGATGACCAAATAATTAGTACCTATTTAATATTATAATATTGATAACAATGATTATGTAATTTACGGTTATTAAAATATTAGACCATAATTTATTATTCTTGCTATTGTTTGAAATTTCGTGGAAATTCACGGCTCACACACTAATAAATTGTTCATTAATCATTTATTTTTCACACACATACGCGTCACTAAATTAGTTATGTAGATAATGCCTATACATAACTCCTTAGAAATAATAATGTTGCAGTCCCCTTAAAAAAAATGTCATTTAATTGAAGTTGTTTAATTTCTTTATTGGCCTGTTCAGTTTGAAATTTAAAAATGTTATGCTTTTTATATACCTATAGTATTTAATTATTGATTTTTAAATTTTTTTTCCCAAATAATAGTCTATTATAATAAGAAAAATACCTCAAACACATACATTAATAATTGTCTCCAACGTTTTACTATTATTGCATTGACGGTTTTTTATATAATTAATGTATTTTCTATACGACAATCATACGATTCGAATGATTTCGATAAAGCATACGTTTTTAAACATATTATATAATATATCATATTCATACATATATTTTTTTTCTTAGTTATTTTTTATCTACTTATATGGTAGTGCATCAGGCCAAGTCCAAACAGCTGTGTGTCTTTACATTAAATAATTCATCAGGATTTTTTCACTCTTATATCTCTGTTTTATTTGTTTCATTGGTTTTTGAAATTTGAAACAATGATGCTTAGGATAAGTAAAAAAATGAGCGTATAATATTAATTCATTCAAACATCGGAGACTTTCAAAGTTTAAATTGTTGATATTGATTCACACACTCATATAAAAGTATATAGTACTTTACCATAAAGGTAAAAATTTGAAATTTAGCACAGAGTTGGTTATATTATAGTATGCAGGTAAAAGTAACAATTTAAATTTTTAAATTTTTTAAAGAGGAGAGTTCTAAACGCGTGAAATAATAATAAAAATAATAATAATTATGATTTATTCAGAAAAATTAACAAATAATAAGTGTGGTTATATTTTGTAACAAAGTGAAAGGAAATTTTAACCGTTCCTTGGGATATTTTAACATAATATTAGTTGTAGGTATTACCCGGATTAAAATTAATTTACCATTCCATCGTTTTTCGTTATGCTTAAATTGAATACACAGTTATCTATATGTAGATATAACTATTATTGAAAGCTAACAAAAAGTAATGATATCCCAGTCAAAAATCTAACCATTAAGAGAAAATCAAGTTAAATACCTACAAAATAAATGATATAATAATAATTATATAAGTTAAGCTACATTTAAAATCGTTATAATTTATTGTTGAATTAAAATTTATAAACTATAATAACAATGAGCGTTGCGTACAATTATCACGATTTGTACTTTATTATAACTTCTCCGTCACCGGTTAAATCCGTGGCCTATTGGATTGGATAACGAGGATTGTAGTTATTTATTCTATTTGACCTATCAGGGTCGAATACAAGGATTATTAACCGTTATCAGCGGCGTTTGTATTTTACACTTTGTTATGGATTGAATGAGTGGCCAACCGTTGTCAAGTCGGAGCTCTTAATTTAAGTGTATAGAGAAGTAAAATTTACTATAATATATAGTTCGGTCGGTTCAGTTTGCAATATCTCGGTTATTTGGCTGCGATGGTAAGTCATTTACTACGTTTTCAGTTATTTGGTGACACTCCAAGGCTTTCAGGAATTTCTTCAGATTAAATCGCCTATGCTTTGCCACACCTCGATGACCGCCAATATAAATGTACTGACTACTGATATTGGAAATTGTCGATGGTGATGGTTCAGAAACCTACCATAATAATATTATGTAACCGATGTCGCAAGTATGACAGGTCCTCGTGGGACCGCCAAAGTCCGTGTTTGATGCACTAAAGGCTTTTATGAGTATACTCAGTTGTCGTACAAAGTTCCTGGCTGGCACTTATGATCGATCAAGTCGGTTTCTGGACCGGTGAAACATAGTCGCTGCAGCTACTGATAAAAGACTAGAAAATAGACTACGTTATGTTCGTAATTATAATATTAAATAGTCAGGTGATCGGTTTGAGGTAAACTACTACAGCTCACTGTCTAACGTTTTAAAATACATAAAACGTATATTAGGTACAAAATAATACGTATTTCTTGCTTTTAAAAAATTGAAAAGAAATCTTGTTAAAAGTTTTGCGTATAATATTATACAGAGTTTTCTGCGTTGTTTATAAGTAAATTACAATATAATATACTGATCAGCAATTACGATAACAGTATGTGCGTTAAAAAGATTGTATAGTAGAAAATCTGCTATTATCTCTGACACAAAAATTGAAATTTAATCTTTTTGCGTATTAAAGTATATACGCAAACAGACAAATAATCAAAAAACTGAGTAATCGCTCAAGTCGAATATTGTAAGTTTAAAATATTTTGTCATCTTTATGCATTTGTTTTATTTGTAATCCTATTTTTCTTCACATACTAGCACTATGGCT
The DNA here is from genome assembly GCA_009835225.1 of Aphis craccivora. Classification (NCBI taxonomy): domain Eukaryota; kingdom Metazoa; phylum Arthropoda; class Insecta; order Hemiptera; family Aphididae; genus Aphis; species Aphis craccivora. The sequence goes on from VUJU01000457.1 coordinate 71,564, forward strand.
AGTCCGGCAAGTTGGTTGTATGTAATATAAATATAATATAATATTGTTTGGTTACCGTCCGTATATAATTTCACCTGATCCGACCTTTGTAGACGAACAAATTCACACCGATGCGTGCGGCGAGATGGACTATACGTACTAATATATGTATATTATGCGTGCATCAGTCGAGATAGATCTATAAATCCGATGTTTGGCCGTAACCACTGAGGCAACCCGCAAACACAAATCATAATTCATAATATATTAGGTGATGGCCGAATGCAATGTCGTAATATGGTACTATATAATTTCAAATGGTCTTTGTATTAAATGTATAATGCTGGCCGGAAACACTTTTTGTACAGAAATAGATACAGAAATGTCAGTTATAGAATTAAATCGAAAAACGTAAAAGACCATCTAAAAGTATAAATAACAAATCTTCGTTAAAATATTATCATATTATATTATATTTACATAATTGTAGGTATACATCAATAATAATAATGGTTTGAACAAATAAACTGGACCTATGTCATACCAACTGCATCATCATTGCAAACAACTATAAAGTGTAAACGCTCACCATAAACCGTCACTCTCAGTTGTCCTAGTTGTCATTACGTGCACACAGTACTCATCCGCTAAGGCCCAGCCATGAAAACGTTGTAGTGATGGTCCACAACTATAATACCATACTGACATGAGCACTCATTATGGTAACGCGCATTAGAGCCTTCGATTATTTGTCTTGTCCGATGGGATTTCGTGCACTATCAATGACAATTATTTATAAAAATCGTAATAACCTTATTATAATATTATGTAATTTATTAATTATTATTAAATCATCAATATTACAATAATAAGTACAATGTATAAAATTCCATATGTTATGGAACTCATAAAATAAACTCAATCCTCAAATTATTTAAATCTATATTAATATTTATACATCTCAAAAATGTGCGCTTTTATCACGGAGAATAAAAATATATCAATATTTAGTCGTCTCGTAGATACTTTTTTCATCAAAAAGTTTTTTACTCTCCGGTTGACTCCAATCACTTAATCTCGTCTGATGGGGTAATGTTTAGATTTATAAGTATCAATACATCTACCGAAACAATAAACATCATACGTTGTAAAGGAATACTTCTGATATCACAATATTTTGATTTTTTTTTATAAGTAAATCATGAATGATTGAGTCAAATGCCTTCTTTACATCTGAAAATATAGCAATAATTTTTCATTATTATCAAGTTTATTTTTAATACATTTATTATGTGTTCATGTGTACAAAGACATTATTTTTTTTATTTTACTGACAAAAGATCATATATTGTTTCTCAGAGAAAAAATGTATCATTAAGAAAACCAAGAAGACGGGATTTGATACATTTTTAAAAAAACTTAACCAATTGAGAGAAATAAAGATACAAGTCTATAATTACCAATACATTAGATTTAATTTTTTTGAAAAGAAATAGTGAGCTTTTCTGAGTAAAACTTCAGTTCTATGGCTCACACAATTATTTATACACATTTTATTCAATTACTAATTGTTTTCACAAATTATTGGAAATGTTTAACTTAAATTTTTTCAAAATTGTTATTATCTATGTAATTGCATAAACAACCAATGTTACAGTATAGTAAAAATAAACGAAAACTCATAATGTATATTAAATACCCTCTTCATATACAGCTGTAGTTATTAATATTTTTGCATTAATGCTGTACTAATTGAATACCGATGGTACTAGGTCATTTTTTTTTGTGATAATCGTTTGTTATATTATCAGGCACGGCTGATTGATTAACACGATTATAACATAATATTCACTGCACTATAATAGACTGAAAATCGTTTGATGATGAAGATGTTGATAAATCATTAGTGTGTAAAAGCCAGCTGAGCTGAATTTGAAATGATTCTGTGAATATAACATGCCAAATGTTATAATTCACAGAGAATCTACCGCGTTCACTATATATATATATATATATAATTTATATATATGACCATTATTTAAAATATTCCTAAATTTTTATTATTTACAATTATGTTACCGTGAAAAATCTGTGAATAATAAATTATTGGCATCGATTAAATTAATTTTTAAATGAGCAAAAGGATTACGATTTTATTTATCATTTAAATATTAATTAGAAGTGCTAAAAATATTAATATGCAAAATATTACTTGAGAACATTATAAAAAATAAGTTACATTATTTACTATATATAATGATTACATATTATATTATAATATGATCCATAATCTGTTACATTTAACTCTATAAGAACATAATTGTAATTGAGTGACGAGTGAAAAACAGTTATGATTATGTGATTTTAATGTTGAACGTAAGAGACATTTATAAAGGCACTTTGACAGTTATCAAGACTGATAGTGTAAATTAGACTAAATCAAAATAATTAAATTTTTAAGACGATTATTTATAATATAATAAAAATATTATTAATAATGATTATGTATTTGTTAAATTTGAAAAATAATTTAGAATTGAAAACTTTTATGATGTTATATAGAACTATACGGCATTACTTAATTTTTTCAGCTTCAATATTAAGCAGAATTTAAAAAAATGTTATTTATTGATTAAGCATTATTATTTTCGAACTTTTTAAGAAGATTATTAAATTTGTTATTTATATATTTTTAATACCTACTAATGCCAAAGAAATTTTGGAATTTATAATATAAACTCGATTAACAACTGAAATTCTTACTTTTACATTATCTGGTTTTGGTTTAAAATTTTTTTTTATTTTTTTACTTTTTATTGTTAATTTTATAAAAAGAGAAAATTGTAATCTGCATAGTAGAAAATAAGAAGTAAATATCATGAATAATAAATAATAAATTGACATTATTGGGGCCCATTAGAAACATCACCCTTCTAGATCGTCATTCAATAAGGATTTTTTTTTTAATTGCAATAGGTAGTCGTAGGAAAAGTTTGTTTTTAGGCGTTGTATAGGGTTTTCGAGTAGAGTATGAGATGACATATTTTTTATCAGTGGATTTGTAAGGGAGTTGTTTAAACTTTGGAATGGAATCATTTGTAATGTAGTTTTGTTGTTTTATTTTTTACGTTGACGACTTATATGGCAGTGAATACATTGTTATTTAATTATTGGAATATAAGATTTCTAGGTGTTATATTATGATGTAAGTTCCAAAAAACTACTCTGTATGGTTTTCTTATTTAATTTGGTAAGTACGAAAATCAACTTCTTTTCCTTTGTGTAACTTCTTTTTTGAAAGAATTGAGCTTTTTGTTTGAAGTTTTAGCTTATTGCAAAATAATTCATTAGGGTCGATTAATGATTTGATAGCATCGTAGACATTTTTGTACTTAGTTTAAGTTGAATTTGATAAAAATATACCGTGGTAATTAAGATGTGCTATTTGGTAAATCGGATGTTTAGTCAGTTTCCATTTCTTGAGTAATTAAGTTTTCGGAAAGTGCAACGTAACGATTTTGAGTTGCGAATGGCTTGTTGAATTTACTTTGTTTGGTTTTAGTAGACGAACTTGGTGAAGAAGTATGTTGATGCTTTTAGAATGCGGAGGTCGTAGCATTACTAAACTCAAACAACGGATGATAAATTGTCCGCACCCGTGTTTAATATATCATTATGTTTAATGATTTAATTACAATTAATAACAGGGATTGGAAATATCGGTTTGTTTATGTATATTTATGTATAGCTTTTTTGAGACGGTGAGCTCGGAGGCGTGTTATTTTGATTAGAATATTTTGTGCAACAATAATTAAAAATATACAATTTATCTTACCTTATTTTGCCTCGGGGTTTTATGGACTCACATGGTAGATAAGGTTAAAAACACTGGGCAATCCGATTTTGCCTTTTTCAGGCTAAACATTTTTTTTTTTTAATTGGTAAAGAGGTATAATATATAAAAGATGAAACGATATAGTGAACATGTTTGATCGAGGAGAGCTGTGCCCGAGCTTTTTTTAACCATATGTCTTTTTTTTTAGCACATTATATTTAAGGCCAGCGTTGATCGCAAAAACATAATGAGATTTGGTCATATATTTTTTATTATTGTGGTTAACAGCATTAAAATAGGTAGCAAACACGCGTTTATCAAATTGTCATAAAAATATATTTCTTTTTTATTCAAAAAAAAAAAAAAAACATCAACAACAAAGGTTATTACTTATTAGTTTTGATTTTACATCGTAGTACATAATATGTGGTTCAATAGATACATAAAATTAAAAATCCTTTTATCAAACTAAACGTGAATTCATAGTAAAGTTAACTTAATATACAATATCATACATGTAAGTTAATAAGTTATATCTATTATAATGTTAAAATGGTGTTATGATTGTTACTAATATCCAATAAACAATCGCCATTGAATGGTGATCGATCATTATTATTTTACACAATTTTTTCACATGTTCGTTACCTAGTAATATTTTAAATGAAACCATAGACCAATGTAGTAGTGACCATTGAATATTGACATACAACCATTCATTTATAATGAAATAATGAACAATCGCATTTACACACTTGGAAATTGTAACGCAGTCACAATGATCGTGTATCTCTTGATTTGTTAAATTGATCTGTGCCGTGAGTCGTGACTATCAGTCGAACAATTGGTGCAACCATAATATTATTAATGCATTATTTAATTATTATTTTTTTTTATGCATATCGATTAAACAGTTATACGATTAGATTTTTAGACAAAAAATAAATGTATTATTTTGTTTTATTTTCATTATAATAAATAATACAAAATAAACTCATACTGAAAGAGATATATAATATGTATATGTCAAAATATTACGGTAGCTATTGTGCATATTTTAATCCGCAACGGCCTACCGTATCATTGTTACGATAGTTTGTACTGTTTTTAGGTTGGTCAAAAAATAATATTCTGTGTTGATGATAACCGGATCGACTGCTGTACAATATGTACAATATGGCAGTAGCGATAAAATAGAAAAAGGCCAGTAAAAATTTTAATTATAAAATAGTAAACTAACACAACAATGTGCACATAAAAACCATATACTATAGACATAACAACAATCTAGTCATTATATATAATCAACATAAAGTAATAATAGGTATTATAATAATTATTTTAGATTATATTTTATATGCATTAGGTAAATAAAATAATTTATCAAAAGGTTAAAACAATTGCATTTTTCCGATTTAAAATTATAGTTTAAATATTTAAATTTATTGTTGCGCTTTATTGAATTATAAATTTAATGAATAATTATTAAAACAGCTTAATATTACTCTATTATTAGTTTTGTATTTTTTAAACAATATTATTTATTTATAATTTTTAAGTAAATAATAAAACAGAAAATATTAAAAGTAGCTAGACTTTAATAATTGTATTATGCAGTTATTTTTTCTTAAGATCGGCCATATTGCTAGAATTCTTTGAAATTTTTATTTTAATTAATTTGAAATGAAGTTAATCCCATAAATAGTAACACAGTTGTTTCCACCATTAAATTAAAATTAATTTTCTTACTAAACGGAATTCTATTGACAAATCTTATGAATCAAACAATAATCTATAAATAATTTCATATTTTGTTTTCAATAGTTTATATCTTATGACAAATTTAATACATATTCTAAAACAATTATTGTTTGAAGAAAACTATTCCATTCGTGCCAATATTATAAGTATGAGTCTTAAAATATAAGAAAAGATGATCTGCATATTATAGTTTTTGCTATTTTTGGTGTCGACTTTTTTATCAGACACGTATACTTTAGATATATACAAAAGGTAACTTACTAGCTATTATATTATAAAAAACGTTTTGATAAACAAGAAAAATGATATTATATGAACACATATTATTATATAGAATATAAAAAAATGTATTTGTTTGTACGTCTAGAAAACTTGCATGACAATATTGTATTTTAATCTTATCTTTTTTTTAGTGTATTAAGAAAAAAACTGTGTTGTTATGTTATCAACTCGGGAACATCAGAGTCAAAACCATGTACTCGTGTTATAAATTCGTCTGGGGTTTTCCCGAGGATCATTTCTACCATGTTGTACAAAGTACATTTTATAATATAATATTATTAATAAAAACATATTCCGATGTCTATGTATAAATATACGGAATAAACGAAAGCAAATATTGTTGAATTTTTCTTTTGTTGTTCGAGTTAGCATAAAATGGGCAAGGACGATAGTCACGCAAAGGACAATTAGATTTCAAACACTGTGTGAAATTTACATTTCACGTTGACAAAGGAAATGGTAAACCATAAATTGATGGTGGAAAATTGGCAGACATTTGAATAATTATCACGAATGACGGCGACGGCAACACCGCATTTTTCTCTCGCTATTATATATGTATACGTATAAAGACGTGAAAGTTTTGTTAAAAGTCATTTTTATTTTTCTAACATCATTCTCGGGGGCTCACAGCGGAGTAATTAAATACGGCCAACAGACCGGAAACACTGCGTAGTTATATATGTAATGGTTAGATACTTTAACGGAAAACCGCGCGTGAATACTAAAACGAAGAAAAAGTTTCGGGATTCCGCGCAACCACAGTGTATACGTATATACGTTTATATGTATATCGTATTTGGACCCTCTCACACGTCACTGTTGTATTAAATGCAAAACGGTTACCTCGATGTTCTTGTCGTGCATTAGAAAACAGGCGAGATGGCGTTGCCTAAATCCTGTTTGCCGTTGTGAAGAGAATGGAAATCCTGCTTATGGTCAAATCCCGCATCTGTATAAAATGTATTGGTCGGCGGCGGCGGTGGTGGCTGCGGTTGAGGTGTGTGTTTGCGAATTCGTGATGACGTTTATACGATGACGGATTCGTGTGTTTTCCTGTCGACAGGCGACAATTTATTCAATGAATTTAAAGTTTCGGAACAATCCCGTCATACAACTTTGGCCGAAAAACAATAAGCAACTGCAAAACACCGAAGTTAATGAATTAAGTTAAACCGTTTTCTTACTGCACTGGAAGCATTAGTTATAATAGTATGTATATAATATGACTATAGGGCATAGACTAACTACATATAGTGTATGCTATAAGCACGAGCAATATTATGTTTTAATACAGTTTCTGTCAAATGTGATAATTTCGTGGAAAATTATTGATATTGTTATTATTGTTTTTCAGCTTAAATGTATACGCGTTTAAAATGTTTACAATCGAAAATACAAAATTCGATGAATACAAAACATTGCATTGACTGTAATTATGTACAAATCTTAAGCATAAATAAAGCGAAATTGTTTGAACATTTTTTATTGTTGTTCAATAAAGAAATTCTTTCAACAATTCTAACCATAGTTCTTAATTCTAGGATACATTTATACAAACAAATAAATGTAATATATATTTATAATTTTTTTTATCTTATACTTGTTACGGTCAAAATAAAAAGAGCTGGGAATGATTATATTGTAGTAGTGTCGTTAAACATGAGATTTTTTATCGAGATAGCTTACTAAACGAAATTGTTTTGAATTGTTGAATAGTTTCCTCTCTCCGCTAATAATTACAAAGAACAACTTCCAACTGCAACCGTCTAAAAAATGTATTGTTAAAGTACCAGAAACTATGTTTTTTAACCGATGTCAGACGAACAATTTATCGAGTGTTTTGATTTATAATTCTTTTCTAATTAAAAACCACATCATACCGAAATGAAACAATATTTGAAATTCTAACATCTGGTTTATTTGTAGGCCGTAGGGGTTAAATGTTTCAAACATAATCTGTAAATTTATAATTAGAATATTTTAATTTAATGTTATCTAAGAGTTTTATAAGATTAAAATTAACCTAAATCTTAAAACCAATGATTTTAATAAATTTCATAAATTCAACACTCATAATTTACATGTTTGTTAACCTTTTTAGTATTGACGAAAGTTCATATGTACCTATATGGCTATATAAATTATAAAAGTGTATATGATATTACTTATTTATACATTAGCTAACTTTTATACAATTCTAACTATGGATAATATATTACATTTAATAATAATTATTTATTTCAAATTAAAATAGAACATTTTTAATTTTAAATCTCGAATAATATACAACTAATAATAAGACAAATTGTTATATTATATAAATATATATATATATAGGTATATAATGTAAATATAAAATATCTTAATTTTTTCTCATCGTATTCGTTTAAATTTATAAAAATAATAATAATAATTTCTTAGAATAATAAGATAAAATATAAAAAATTATAATCTGGACTTGACTCTTGAAGAACTTTGCTTCCTGAAAAACTTCCCTAATCGTTCTAAGAACAATTTGAAAAAAAAAAATTTTAATTTAGTATTTTATATTTACGAATCTTAAATATGTAAAATGATGGTAAAGTAGTAGATTTATAATAAATAAGACTAAATACTAAATATTTAAATAAATATTTTGCCTAAAAAAAATGCCTTACTTTCAATCAAAAGTTTTGTAAACGACATAAAATACATAAGAAATCCCACTAATAATCACCATGGCTAGGATCGGATTATCATTAGAGTATTTGAACTTTGCTATCAATATTTTCTTTATTTCAGCTCTTAAGATTTTTGTGATTTTGAATACTTTCAAAAAAAAAAAAAAAAAATGAATAAATAAATAAATAAAGAACAATACTAAAGAATTTTATCTATTATAAAATCAAAATAATGTGTTATTGAAAGAACATTTTTTTCGCGTGAAGTTATTTCAAATTGTTTTTCCCTAATAATTTTACTCGATTTCCGCCTATGGGCATATGACGATTATATAAACATTGAATACTGGCATTGAGATATATAAGACCGTACCTTTTTGTAGTCCACTATAACTACTATCATATCCCACATAACCTATAACAGTTATGTGTTTTTCGATTTAAATTATTAAATTTTTTATATTTTAATTTATGCTTTTCACAACATATGATTCCTTACTTAAAAACTTATAAATGACTCACATGAAAAAATGATGTATTTTATGTACATACTAATTTACATAATAATATTTTATATTTATTATAGACGAACGTAGCCAAACGGCAGACGTGATGTATCTGAAAAAATAATACCTAAAGGCTTCAAATAATACTTCTGGTTGTTTTGTGATAATACACACTAACGTATAATTGTAGTCTTTAACTTTATATCATCCTGTAATGGAGAATTGGTTGATGTTGAAGAGATATTCCTTTTTCTGTTCTATATGACGCACTTATTTTAATGAACTGTATGATGTACAGTGAGTTTTATTGACGCGCTCGTTACGCAATATTCGTAACGACAAACGGTACACCACTGTTGTGTATTACTTCTTTGTATCGAGTACAAGAAATAAAAAAAAAAAAATCTTATTTTTAATATTCTTTGGGAAGTCAAAAAATTGGTTTGGTTTTGCGAATAACTGTATAAGTCATAAGATAATACGTCATACTTATAATATGCTCATTCCGATTATATGGGTGTAAATCGTTTGATATAATAATAATGTTACTTTAAAAACCAATTAATTTTATATAGAACATTTAAAACGCAATATATTAAAACGTATTTATTTGCTTTGGTTAAATAACTGCCAATAGCATATTCTGTTGTAGAGACTATAGCGCGGGTTATATTCCTCAAAGATTAACATAAGTTGATACAACTGGGAATTATAAGTATACAAAATAGTAACTTGGGTACCTTGTTTGCCACCGCCATAACGAACGAACAAAAAACAATAAACTGAACATCGATTTTGTATTAAATTATTATCTCGGCTATAATTTGTTGAATTATATTGAGACATCAGTTTTAATGTAACAATATTTTTATTTGACAGTATTAATTCCATATTGTATTTTCTTTTCCTACAAGATAAATAACAATTAATTTGAGAATAATAAATTATTGTAGTTAGCAGTATAGATGCACATCGACATTTTATAATTTTGGTTGTTATTACTTTAAAACTGAAAACTTAATCATGTAAAATTGAGTTTATGATATTATACAAACTATTAAAATAATATTTATAGTTTTTACACACATAGATTAATTCCATTTTTTATTATGATATGTGTTGTAAAGAAGATACTAACATAAAATGTTTAATGATTTTGCAATATAACATTTGTAGAGTTTACGAATATTCTTCGTTTTCATGATTCAGTTGAATACTGATTAATTATTTATTGGATTATAAAGTCCTGAAGCTATATTAATTCTGGTGCTTAATTCCTTGAAAAAATAAATGGTTTTGTAATTCGTTAAATTCCCAAATTTTGCATTCTAATTTTATCCATCAAACAGATATTTACAATAATTAAAACTTCTTTAAAACTTTTTTTTGTATACATACTTTTAAATAGTTACAAAAAAAAAAACCCCATTAGGTAACGGATAAATACACTTACAAAAATAAACCTTTACTTTTTTGGACACTTAAAATTTATAAAATAAATTTATTTTTGTATGTTTATAAACATACAATAATATATTATTTCGTTATTTGTAAAAAATAGCTATAATATTTATTAAATATATGATATATGTATTTTTAACCTATTAGCATTAGCTTAGAATTTTAATCTTAAATATTTAACTTTTAATGACAAAAATAAATAAATATTTTATGCTTTCCTTACATGAAAAATTAATTCATGTGTTTTTCAAACTTCATTCATTTAATTTAAAAACAGATTTTACTGTGGTAAAAAACTTTTCTGCTGTAAATTAATATATGAAGTGTAGTCGCAAATGTTCTTTCTATTATAGTACTTAAACAGTTTTGAACTAGTTATTAATAATTGTTGATTCACATTATATACATTTCATTAGAAAATTAATATATAAATTGTGTTTGACCAAGAACATAACTTCGGTGGTTATACAACTGTTAATGCAGTTATAAGTTTTATCATAATTGTTTGTAACTGTGGTGAGTTCATTTAAAAAAAGTTATTAACACATATATATATATATATATATGTAAAAATGTATAAAAACGCTCAGTAATTATAAAATTATGGCCAAGTTCAGTAATTTAATCCTAGTATTATATTTCATTTTTAAAGAAGAAATAGTTTAACATTTCATAGTATTAAATTAAACTCTTTTATAAGTGTTGTAAGCTCATCACGTCACAACAGGTTCTATGCATGTATGTATTTTGTATATTCAGTTATAACAATAATAATAATAAAAAAACAAAATGAGTTATAAACACAATTTAAAAAGTTTAATGTTTGTAAAGAATGTATTTAGTTTTAATGAAAAATTTTGGTTTAGCACTCTTGAAAATGAAACAATTATGTAATATTTTTGTCAGACATTAAAATAAAATTTAAACGGATGTGAAATAAATAATAGCTAACTATGAATGAAAGTATTTTAAGTGCACTTAAATTCTGTAACATCTTTACATTCTCTATATTGTAAATTCCGGTATAATTTAAGTTTAATTCACTCATATTATAGTTTTGTTACACAAAACATCTGTGGCTACAAATTATTACGTACCATAAAACTTTTAAGAATTGTGATAAAATATTTAATCTATTATCCTCAGCTCTTAAAACACCTACTAATATATATATATCAAAATATCCAATTAAAAATAACATACTTGTCTCTGCTGCTGAGTAGAACTGGGAAATTCTCAAGAATATAACTTGGCGAAAATTCTCGACAATGTTTGAGAATGACCGGGAATATTGAATAACTCAGGATATTTAATTAATATTTATTTATCATTAAGGTGTCTATTGGTGTGTTATAATTTGATATTTAAATTATTTATCAAAATATAAATACATAATTAATTTATAAGTGAAGAATAAGATAAACTATATTTTTCTTTTAAAAGCTTCAATAAAAAAAAAAAAAAATTAAATAATTATTATATATAAAAAAAATATATAATAAGTTAATGATATTATAATATTATAGAAACGATGAGTGGATGATTGACCATAATAATAATATGAATGTAAACCATAAATTTAAGATATTAATATAGAACATTAAGTTAAAACAAGATACAAATGTTGAAAATGTGTAGTTAATTATTATTAATTGGTAATGTTGTAATATTCATGTGGTACTTATCACGCAGTTATACCACAGAATAATATGAGAAGATAAAACAAACATCATTATTAAATGAATATTTTATAATATGATTTTTAATTATTTTAATAAGTATCAATGTAAGGTAATAAATATTAATCCATCAATATTGGTTAAATTACTTAAAATAAATTATATTATGATTATCTATGTTTTTGCGATTTGTTGACTTACTAACTAATATTTGTTTCGGCATGGACTCCGTTGTTCTTTATAATAAATAAGATTTTAAAACATTTTTTAATTATTAAGTATCTAAGTATATTATTATTATTAGTAATAAAAATACAAAAACAAATATATTTTTTTATACTCCTAGAAACAAACTTCCTTTCCGTGACCCTCTGGGAATTTCCATGAGTATTTTCGTTTCGGGGAATTTCCGTAGTTCTTAACATTATTTTGAGAAAATCCTTGATTGTTTACATTTTATATTTATATTAAATTTATAGAAACAGTATTGCTTTATAAATAAAATATTAATATCTATAAAAATTGTATTTTTAATAAATAGAACAAATTTATTATTTTTTTTTAGTCATTAGAAAAATGAATGCGTAATAATACCAGACATGAAACACGTCTAACTGGCTCTATGTAACACGGCGTCTTAAATAGGCAAATTAACATCATAAATATATAGGAACAATATAATTGTATTTTTTTTTTTTTTTTATCTATAATATTTATATAATATACCTATCAGATTTCATTTTTAATAATTATTAATAGATATTTATAATGAAAGATGGAAATATAATTTTACTCTCACCTCCATTGCGATTTATAATATTTTAACATACTATTATAGGTATAACAAAAATTATTTAAAAAAAAATCAAAATAATTAATAACTATATTATACAATAATAGTTATTACCATAGAACTCGACAAACGGTCGTAGTTTATTGCTGTGTTACAGATTTCAAGCAATCATATTAATAAGGCATAAAACTCAATACCTATACTTATGTATAGATAATAGTAAACTTCTTTTTAAATATAATTTTTAAATTCGTATCATATGTCCTGTGTTTGTTTTGAATTTAATAATAATTTTTCCAACCTATATGACATCATGATTAATATGCTATACACAGTTAATTATAACCTTGCTGATTTTCATTAAATTAAGTCAATAAATGATAAAACGAAGACCCAAAAGTGTACACACACCACCTGGGGATTTTAGTATACTCAGTTTTTCAGACAACTATTAATTTGAAGTTGCTTAGTTTGTAATACACTTATAAAGTTTTTAAATATAAAAACTTGTTTTAGGGGCTTCTATGTGGACATTATAATATATAGTAACCTTATATTCTGTTCGGTATGCCTGTCTGTCTGGTCTCAAAGTTTTTTCTTACATTTTCGTTGCTAGGGTTACTACAAGTTTTATAAGGATGAAAATGTATTCATAAAGTAAATTTACAATAAAGTATGATAAAGATTAAATAGGATGTTTGTTTTAGAATGAAAAATAATATATTTATTACATAAATTTTACAATAAATAAAATTCAATGAATATTTTTTATAAAAATTTTAATTCATTTCGTATAACAAAATATTAAAATTTGATCTAATATTCTAATTCAAATACTAAGTAAGTTTCTCAAATATAAACCAAATATTATGATATTGGGCCAATAATGTGAAATTGTTAATGATTTAATATTAAATGAGAGTTGTATTCGAGTAAAATATAGTGTAAACATCTTTCCATAATTTATTCATTCTGATTAAATTACTAAATCAATTACCCATAATAACAACTGTAAAGATAAATATTGTGTGAAGTATTTTGTTAGAAGTTTATTTTAATATTATCACTTCGAAGAATGTATTATTAGTAACTAATATAAAAAATTGTTTAGCTATTTAATCATTTAATATGTATATATTCTATTTAAATTTTCTCGAAAAAACACAGATAATATTATATTTTACAGTTGTTTTATTAGAATATAAATTATAATAACTAAATTTTAACAACGAAATCGGAATGGTCGAATTACGGAGTGAACTTTTATCTAGATTATACGTACAATTAAGTCATATTTAAAACTATTTTCATTAATATAATACGTATACAATCCGCATAAATCATAAGATAAGAAATGTATATGTATTTTAAATATTTTTATGGAAGAAATTATATATTAATACAATAATTATACTATATACGTTCCTAGCATATTTTTACAATAAACGTATAAGTTTTTAGGTGCTCTATCGAATATCATAAAATCGGTTTTGTCATAAAAATATTGATTATATTATATCGATTCATCGTACTAATCATCATGACTTTTATGTCCCGATTTCATGTTAATTTTTGTTTTTTTATATTTGAACTACTGTAACAGCATTTTACAATAAACTTTGCGTACTAAACACAATATGGACTCATATTGTTGCCTTACAATCTGATTACATAATATACCAGTTTAGTTTACTATATATACCGCCATACTGTATAAAATCTATTGACGAAAATGATCGGCCAACTCTTGAAAGCATTAATGCATTTGACGTTGTAGTTGTTGGTTATTTGGCAACAGATTAAACGATAAGTCGTCGTTCAACAGATTATAAATTTGTGATTAAACTACACTGATTTCTGAGTAATCGGGTTCCTATTGAAATACGACCAAAATAGCAGTTGTACAACATTAATATACATATATTATTTAACAATTACTGAATAACATACCCAATAAACTTGAGTTAATCTCTAGACTAAAACAATACCCACAGGCCAATTGAAATTACGATGTTTTCTATAATTACACATATCCGGTCCGATAACATATTCAAATTTCGTCAAACACTTTAAAAAAAAAAAAAATAATAACAATCTGCTTTCCAAGGCTAAAATAAAAATTACTATTTATGATTGGTATAAAAAGACACATTGGGTTCAATAAAATATTAAAGCACTCGAACCTTAAAAATTGAATGAATATAAATTTAAAACGATAAGATTCTTTTACTATTCTTTTACTGTATATTATGAATAATTAATTACAAAGAGTTTCAAATTTTCTCGGAATTCCGGGATAAAATCAATAATTTTTATGGTAATCACTAAAATATATATTATTTCGGTATTATACTTCAAAGCAAGAAAAAAAAGTATCGTGTGTGTATACGGTCAACACATCGACTATATCTGTGTTTTCAGTTTAATGATTGCTGTTTTGATAATATATTTAAGAAATCGACTTCTTATTAAAAAATTATTATCTTGATTTTTACATTTTAACTTTAGACACTGTAAAAGTTTCAAACGAAATCTCTTACAAATGAACTCTAATAACAATAATAGTACAAAATCCTACCTCGGAGCTTAAATAACGCGCAATAACTACTCCACTATATAAGATAAGAAGGTCTATTTATTGTTTGAACGATTGAAGTACTTCGAGAATAGGTTAAGGTTAAGAGTTTAGAGTACGCTACTTCATGGTATTGGTGGAGGAAGGCAACTTATAGGAAAATCAAAAATCTGAATAATTCCATCACAAACTACTCTACGCAAGGTATTATTGGATTTAAATTAGAATCATATAATTTATTATTTTACAACTAGATACCTAAAAAGCTATTTGAGATAAAACATCGTGCGTAAGTATATAATGCGGTAAAAATTGATGAATATCCTGCCAATTGCAAGTGAATTCAGCACACACAGATTCAGTCTATTTTATAAAACAGCTTAACTGATACTCACCGATCTGTATCATTGTCCTATTCAAATAGATAATATAGTTTTTTAAACGAATAAAGCAAATATTTAATTTACTGTTTATGCATGTATAGAGAACATGGTCAATATTTATTTATTTTTTAACTTTCATCATTTCTAGAGTAAACTATGATGATGCTACTGTACTAGTCAAATAATAGATTATTTATGATTTTATATAACCAATAAACTACATACCTAACGTATTACCTATTAATGATTTATGACTGTTAATTTGTTTTTATATTAACTAGATACTATAGTATCATCGAAGTAAGAACTCCTATTAATATTTATAGTAAGGGTAGGTAGATACTAAAAATAAGGTTTTCGTAGTAATCTCTAAGGTTTAGGCGTCAGTATAGTACCCTTTAAATTATGTGTGAATTATGACATAAGGGATCTAGCTATAAATCAAAAACTAAGAACTGAATATAATGTAATTAATAGATACATCCATGAACAACACTACTATTGGTCATAGATTATAAACACATTGTAGTCATCCTTATTTAATTATGTAATTGTATTATTAATAGAATTGTGGAGTAGTAAAATATTATTAAATAAATATGAAATACATTATTATTTTTTTAAAGTCGATACGATAATATAATTAATGCAAAAACAAAACGAAAACAAGAAATCAGTTATCAAGTCTATTCGATATTATTCATTGATAAATTTAATTATCAATCTGCTTATAAAAATAAAACAAATAATTATAGCTTTTGCTTGTGGTTTATGAGATAAATTAATTGTTAACAGTTAAGTAGCAAACAATAGAAAAATTCAATTTATTAGAATAACATTACAGTATTGGTACATTGCCAACAACTTTATAAATATAATTGTATTATAAAAGATTAATTTAATATTTTTTAAAAATTTTTAAAAATTGCAAAATAGTTAAATTAAAAAAAAATAATAATTATTATAAAATAATTTGCTTTAGTAAGTAGTTGTAATCAGTTTTTATTTAGAATAGTTATTTTTAGTTTTCTGTTCTTTATTGAGCATACTGATATTTTCATAGATAGCACTATGTTGTACCTATATATAGTTTTATAAGTAAAATTATACTATACGTATAGAAAATCTTCGCATTTTAAGATATATTATGTATTTAATATATAAACTAAAGTTTTAATACCTTTTTCATATATTTGGCCATTTGGGTACTTAACTGATAGACACCGGTAAATATTTACCAAGAAATGTTTATCATGTAGCTTGTTACTTTGTACTATAAACATACCTAAATCTAAAACCATAGTAAAGAAATATAAAACTTGATTAATTAATAACAGTTGTAAAGTTTAATGTAAATATATATTTTATTGTTTTAACTTAATAATCTATTAAAAGATATGAATAAATATATTTATTTAACTCTATATTAACTGGATATTTTATAATTATTTTTAACCAGCGTGCGATATTCTGTAATCTTAAATTATTTTTATTAAAATATGTTTCATAACTGGTAATTTATTATGTACAAGCATTCTACTCCATTTAAGCGGAGTGAATAAGTAATTTATGAGTTTTGTATGAAAAATACATCCATTATATCACATACCAATGTATCACATATTTAAAAAATATATAAATTTATATTTCTTTAATTTACATTACTTATTTATTCAAAATATATCTATAAATATTATGCCAGGAAATTTCTGCTACACAAAATAATATATACAATTTTAATAAACAAACGCAACTACACTTCTCAAATTTAATTGATATATATATATTTTGTATACGTTTTATTTTTTTATATTTATATTTATATATTTAATACATGTTTATATAATGTATAAAAAAATAGATACTTGAATAAGATTATAAAATATGTAAATAGACATAACTGTTATTCTGGTTTGATAGCGACAATATAAATATATAATGCATGTTCTATCTTCAATACAAGTTTAATAATTTATATTATAATCAAACTGTATAAGATGTTAATTATTTCGAGTTTAAATAAAACAAAGACGAATTATGTTACTAAATTTATAGCAATTATATAATAAATAATAACTATGTATGCATTGTTTTCTAACTATGATCAAAATATACTTGTCTTAAACTTTTAGTCTTTTGAGTACTTTCATTAAGATAAGTTTCAAAAGTTTTACCTTCATTACATCAACTGAATTATACAAAAAATTTAAATTAAACACAATTTCTAGTATATTTTTTTTAGTAATACTACAAAATCCATTATAATTCATATAATATTATTCATATTTATATGGTTCTATAGTTTTACATCAATTGGAAGTAATTTACAAATTTAATTTTTATAAGAGGTTGAGTTTTCCGGATTGTATATAATATAATATGTAGTTAAATACAGTTTTTTGCTAATTTTACAAAATCATTTACTTATAGTTTTGTGATTAAGTTTTCCCCTGATATAAAAAAAAATTTTTACAACATTTAAATATTTTTGTTTTCACATTTAGTGATTAATTAGAAGTTATAATAACATATTATATTAATAGCAATATAAAAATGTAATAAATAGTTTGTATAGAATTGTTGTTCAATATTTTGTTTTTTTTTTGCTTGGATAGTTGATGAGTTATTCGATGTCTTTGAAGGACTATAACGGTTGATAAAAATGTGTGTAATGTATGAAGCTTTTAGTTTTTCTATTCTTTAAGCTTATTATAAGGCTAGGATGAAATCCTTTCTACGAATTCCTCCATCTTCCTTACTGCCTTATTTTCCCTTCCATTTCAAACTTTTCTTAGTTCTGGGATCTCGAACTGCCTTTCCAAACTTGACAATATTTCTCTATCCCGTCTTCTTCTCAATACGCTCCATATTCAATGTTTCCGTTTCCAATTCTGTGTATCATATATCAATAAAGTTAAAGCTGTGATATATTGTGATGCATACCATTATATTTTTGACAGCCCTTATACCTCTATCATGACCATTCTGTTCTTCTTTATCGTCTATGTATATTTTCTTGGCAATATCTCTACCCTTCGCACTACCTCTAAGCCTCGTTATTTATCTTATGTTACTTATTTTATCATAAGCTCTGTCTTTTCAATTTAATATTTTATTGAAACTTTTCTAATTGATTATACCTTTAATATAAATACCATTCAATATTGTTGAACTTTTACACATATTCAATAAAAGCTACATAAAAATTAATCAACAGTGTATAAACGAAGTTTAAGTAATCATCGGTGTAAAATTTTAACGATGAAGCTATCTAAAGGATAATTAAATACACATTGAAAACTAAACTTGCATTTTAAAACAACTTCCTAATAGATTCAAATAATATTCGTTTCCGCACATGAGTTTTTATAATCTTTCAGAATAATATATATATATATAAATATAGAAGGAGAATAACATACTATTTACGATCAGCTCACTTATGTCATTAAATAACGAATATTATACGAGTAGTAATCTTTTAATAATTCTTTTACATGAAACATAAAATATAAGTGGTATTTTATATTCTATATCGTGTATTTATTATGTTTTAGGAATTATGAAATGTTAATAGATAAATATTAATTTCTTATCATATATATGATACAAGTAACGTTCAATTTGGATAATATCGAAATTAGATATTAATTTTTCCAAATTTAAAATTTTTTTGGTGTATAAATTTGAAATATCAACACTATCTAGAGTCTAGACATTGTTAACATTAGCTTATCCGTAGTTGTGTTATACCTATATCAAATAATTTGTAAGTCTTAATTAGCACTTTGTTTTTTATAGTATCACAATAACATAGCACCATACTGCCAGAGTATAATGACTTATCTTTTCTTAATGATAAAATGAAAATATGAGTTCAGTATTTATCTTAATTGGTTGAAAGTTATGTTATAATTTTACATATACTGTGTAATATACGATGTTTAACTGTAGTTAGTTTGTTTTCATACATTCAAGTGAAATTTATAGCTCAAGTATCTTATTCGTCCAATGTTAATATTAATCATAATTTAATAATATTCGCGGAGGCTAATAATGATAACATTTTACTAATGTTGCATTATGCGGTTAAATTCAATATAATCTAAACTTTAAATTTACCCGTTACATTCATAATCTATATACATACGAGTATTACTATTTTTAGCACACAAAGTTAAATATCATTACTCAAGTACTGTTCATTTGCACTTTGATGTGTATAAATCAATATTTTTAAAACAATTTACAGTAGAAATAGCTTATTGTTTCATTTAATAAAAATTAGTTTGTACCGCTACAGAACACTCTTAAAATAGTTTGTGCAATATAAAATACTATTTTGAAGCACTTGCCAATTAATATTAATTAAACATGTCAATTAATTTTATAGATACCTACATAATAGTTTAACGTTTCGGTAGGGTCGTAATTATCAATCGTCAATTGAAAGTAGGTCTATTAAATAAATATAAAAAAAACTATTAAAAACCATATAGTGCATTAACTAGCGTAAAACGAATCTAATTTTGATTCCAATGTACTATATATATCAAGTTGCTTCGTTTATCGGTTAAGAGGACAATATACTGAGATTTTTATTATTATTTTTTTAGCATAACATAGTAAAAAAAAGTTTGGTTGCCTCGAAACTAAGACCGTAAGGATTTAGGTCTGAAAATTAATATTAAATTTATTTATTACGGGAAAACATTAAAATGAAATTTATAAAAAAAAAATATCAATAGAAATTATATAGTGAGTAATAATCTAACCTAACCTACACGAGTAGAAATTATTTTAAAATGTATAAATTAAAGGTTTTCTATTTTTAAATTATATTAATTGTATAATATACTAATAGTACTTTTTTATTTTCATAACACTACTGACACATCTACATTTTATATTATCAATCAATATTTTCAAATTAAAAAACAACTATTTAAGGGTTACAAAGCTTAATTTTGTCAAAATGAGAGATGTTTAAGATGTAAAAATAATATTCTAGTTATTGTTAATACAAATAACTATACTTAGACTGGAATTGAATCCAATGAATGCATAATCCATGGATTATAAATAATTCAATTTTTTTTATAAAACAGCAAAGTGAATTATTTTCAACTTTTATGAAACCGTATGTATAAATTTCAGTCACCTAGGAGATATCACTAATATAGTACATATAATTTGAATCATACAAGCTGTGAAAATAACCATAGAATATGTAAATTATAATAAGCTATCATTAGATACCAACACTTTGAATACGAATACAGTAAAATGAAGAAAAAATATATATGAATTAAAATTAATGATTATAATACATAGGTTAACAAATGTATTTTTTCTAAATAATACACACCTCAATGTTAAAATATTCCATTATTTTAGCGTCCCTTACATAGTGTGGGTTTTGAGCTCATTGGTTTTTTTGCAAATACCACTCAAATAAGCTTTTTGAAAACGCGTTGGCTGTGAAATTAGATGTCAACGTTTTTCTTGTACTATAGCACCGAATAACGTAAACGACCGTAAAAGTAAATTGCTTTCCATTGCATTTAGTTGAAAGGTTTCCACCAACGAAGCAGCGGTGAAACAAAACTAATGCACACCCGCTTGCTATTCAATGAATCAGCAGCCAATTTAATTGGACCCCGTAAAAGTAATCAAGGCATTAAAGTAGTTTTTATGAAAATAATTTTTGATTAGTATTATTTTTGGGATTGCAGATAAAGTCATTTTCACGTGTTATTACGATAGATCCTCAGCATAAATTATGTTATTGCTTATTGTTGCCTACGTGGCATTTATTTAACTTATCAGACATCAGTGTTTACAAATTTACCACAATATAATAACTTACGTGTAAAAATAGTCAACTTTAATTGTATTAATTGTGGAGAATTTATCAAATTATCTTACACCAAGTCATAATATTTTATCCACTATTAAGAAATTAATAAATATACACTAAAAAAATAAGATCATAATATTTATTTATATAACCCAAATAATTTATTAAGAAATAAGGTTTCATATAAGTTCATCTCGATAAAAGGTTTACGTAAGTATGTATGGTCTACTTTCATCAAAAACTGATCCTTGAACTACTCAAACACAAATGGTTTTAAGGTTATATATAAGATAATACTAATTAGTAATTACACACAGAAGTATACAAATTATAGTACCTCACTGTAATACCTAACTTCTGTGTTCATTGCATTACACAAATATTAATTTAACGTCAAATTTATTCTCACAATTAGTAAGAAGAAACATTTGTTTTGAAAATTACATGACAATTTAATATAATGATCATTAAATTACTTCGTAGGCTTTCTGTTGGCTCAGAATAGAACCAAAAGGCGCTTCCTTAAAATATCAAATTATTCAGGATGAACATTTTAATCTTCAAACTATTACTTAAATCTCCTTTCGTAACGTATGATTTTTCATGATTATGAACTCTGAAGATCAACAAAGTTTCTTCGTTAGTCTTGTAATTTTCATATGCTCTTAATGAAACTGGACGTAAAAAGAAAAAAAAAACAATGAAAAAAAAAGCAGGAAAGTGGGTACCGCTCTGCTGTACATTAAGTGCCGTGTGGATCACTATTATACATTATAGGAGGGTTAAATTTGAATCTAATGAATTATCATTGTATACGAAAAACGATTCTGAACGAAGATGATTTGTCAGCCTAGGATATAATTTTCAGTGGTTAGTGAAAAAGGTGGTTTATATTTTAATGGCCTGAATACATGAAAATTTAAGTTTTTTTTATAATTATTATTAGCTAAACTTATGGAAAATCTTGTATTAAATTTTCAACTCTTAGTTACTTATACAAAAAAATTGTATGAATTATAACTACAAGATAATTTGCAAATATTCATGGTTTTGACGAACTTTTGTCAATATTTGAACTTCAAATGCTAATAAAAAAAAATTGTGCATATGTTTTCTTATAAATTTTTAATCACTATCAGAATAACTGATGGGAAACTTTGTACTAAATTTTCAAGTATTTTGATAGGGCCAAACAAATTTTATCGACACTTCAAAAAAAATTTTTCAGAAAAATTGAAAATTTCAGTTGTCTATAAATAGCTCAAAAAAATTCAAAATATTTTGAAAATTAAATCACCTAAAGAAAACGCCAATTTTAATAACTGGTAAAATTTTCAAGTATCTACGACTTATACTTTTTGAATAATAACAAATAATTAAAATCGTTTGAGGATAAATCGTTATCATTACGCTATTTCCTAAAAATTTAAAATTCAACCGCACTTACAATTTTTCCTATAATGATGCTACGAGTTTTCTCTATAGATACTTGAAGGAAAACTTAAGGAAAACTTAGTGTTGTATTTTTCATCCTTAGTTATTAACACAAAAAATTTTATGGTTTTTCAACTTAAAAATTACTTGCAAATTTTCGCGTTTTCGACAGATTTCGTAAAAATTTGAATTATAAACGTTTATAAAAAAAAATTGTGAATAACGATTTTAAATTTTTTTTAGCTAAAATAAGAAAAACTTATAAGGAACCTGAATTAAATTTTCAAGTGTTTTTAGTCATCCAATTTTTTTTTATCGACTCTTAAAAAAAAAATTCTCATAAAAATCAAAAATTTCTATGGTCTATAAATAACTCAAAAAATTTTTTTTGAAAATTTAACTGTATATAGATAACACTTACATAAACCTTTGGTAAAAATTTCAAGTATTTACAGTGATTAATTTTTGATTTACAATCATATAAAAAAATCGATTTGGTCGAAAACTGGTTTTGCGTAAAAATTCCCTTTTTTCTGCTACTCTTTTAGGGTTTTTCTTGACGCTTTTGAAAACTATTGAAAATTTTTTACTTTTGACCCCCCAAAGTACCAACTACATTCACTTTCCTATTAGAAACAGGGTCCTATTTTTAAAATCGAAGCACTTTTACTGCTCCAAAACGTGGTGACAGACACAAAAATAAAAAAAAAAAAAAACACACATCATTGTAAAATCAATACATTTATCACTTCGTTCAGAATCTAAAATGTTATTTAAAGGTCAAAAATGTATACAAATAGAACATATTTTATTGGCTGTGAACATATTTTTTTCACTTACCTAGAATTGTTTTGTTCTATATTCTATAAATTAATATTTTCAACTTATAAAAACTCAAAAGGTCGCGGTGACATGATGTGAATATAAGACTTAAACAATAAGATGTAACTATTATGTACAGAGTTATTAATTTTATTAATTTTATTAAAATGTACAATAATCAATAATATCGTATGACTATTTTATTTCATAGTTGACCCAATCGAAATAATATCGTACTTTTTACTGACAAATATCACTAATTGATTTATTAGAGTAGATTGTAGATATAACCTTTTAGTTTTATCACGATAGTGAAGTACCAAATGGTTTTATTTAGATTACTATTAAATAATATGTTTCTAAATTGTGTTAATTTATTAGAACCTTTTCGTTCTTAATAACTTTGTAAATAATGTACGTACTCTGTTGTTTTTAAGTACGAATTATAGAGCAGATGAAATTAAAGCTATGTTTATTATTTAAAACAGTGAATTTAAAAATTATTAAATTAGTAACTTTAAATGTTGAGTCCATAAACAGTGAATTTAAAAATTATTAAATTAGTAACTTTAAATGTTGAGTCCATAAACTTATGTTTTCAAAAATCATTTAAATCTTTATTTATTAAAAATAAAATAATTACAATAGTAAATTAAGCTATACTCAGATATTGTTTTAAATTCGAAGGTTTATTATAATGTTCAAAGTTAAACTTGCAAATAATAATACGCGTCACACTGAAGTTAGCGAGCTAGACAAATTACGTACGCCGATCATAATTGTACGTTTGTTTACTTAAATAAAATAAAAGTATATAGGTTCATAATGTTTGTATTTAAAATAAGTTTATGTTAGTATATGTTCAATAAAAAATCATAAATACTATTGAAGAGTTTTAATGGTTGATACATTTTTAAATATCTTTAACAGTTTTTGTCTTTACTTTAAAAGGTTTAATACGACTCTCATCGATTAAATAATATCATATTTTTAATGTACAAAGTATTTCTTAAATTTTCTTGTTTATGATTATTAATTAACAAATATTATTATCACAATTTTATGCAAATACCTAATAAGAATAGAAAGAACCACTGCCAAGATAATTGTATTCGTTTTTAACTTTTTAATGCCTAATAAACTAAGGTATTATTATAATCTATAGTTGTAAACGTTTTAAATGCATTTAATATACAACAAAACTTAAAAAAAAGTAAATAAAAAAAAAAAAAGTACAATGTTTAATTTCCAATTTATATAATATAATATGAAATACACACTCTGTAGATAATATAAAATATAAATACTTACAAGTAGGTTGTCCGAATTAATTTTCTCATATTGGGTTATAATAGTGTTTCTAATTTCTATTCCGTTTACTCCAAATTAAATGATTATTATTGTATTGTGCGTTCTTTATTTATTAATAAATAAATAGAAAATTTATAAATTTGTTGACTGTATTTATTATATCTTATTGATTTTTACAATATTATTATTTATTTTACATTATTGATGCATCACGCAAACATACAATTTCTGATCGATTTTTAAATTTATTTGCCTAGGCAGCCTACGCATAGGCAATAAAGTGGGTTTAGTGCCTCTTCATAAAAATGAACATTTTGTAATAAAGTATTTCACTTATTTTCATAAGTTAAACGCCGAATCGAATATTGTATAATTTTATTTAGCTCTAAATAAATAATGGTAATAGCATTATATGGTACCTATACCATATTCATATGTACTATAAAACCATAGAACGTTTTATATAGATAAATATATTGTTGTGTACCTACTTGAATAAATATATAATGAACTGTGTGTATATTAGGTGTATCCTAAATAATTCAACGAAAAAATCATGACTTTTGGTTTAAAAAGTATTTCCATAAGTGCTTAATTATTTTTTTAAGATTAAATTGATACAAAAATTAAATTGCATTTTAAGCTTATGAAAATCCGGCTTAACCATTAGTGTTATAGTGCCTTTTTCGACTATGGTCAGATTTTTTAAATTAATTAGTAGGAAAATGTGGCGATGATGAAAAAAAAATAAACGAAATGTTCTCAAATGATGAGGAATTTTATAGTTGATAATCGTAAAAAATAATTTTTGTTTAAAGTTACATTTTTATTATTGTTAAGAAAGAGAACATTTACAAATTATTCATACTAAATACAATTAATTAGTATATTGCACATTGCACAAAATATAAACGGATAAAACTGCTTGATTGAAAGATGTGTCTTTTGACACTACTTCTAAACTTGTTTATAATTAAACGATCGCTAAAGTTTAAAGACGTCTTATTTAATATGCAAACCACTAATCACAACTTCAACAATTTTTTTACAGTGAAAATGTATATGCGTAAAATTCTATAATACTCGTACATTCATATTTTGTACAAAGCAACCAAATCCATGGTCATTCCTTATAATTGTATTAAAAAAAAATGATATTATGAAGATTGAGATTGAAACGACGTAATTATATATTTTCTTAATGTGAAAAAAAAATGTATTATAAGCAATTATACAATTCTTAGTTGTTAACTTTGATGTGGCTTGTTAAATTTAATGGACAAAGTCGAGTTTCTAAGGTTTTATATAATATGATCATTTGTATTAATTAAGAGTAGCTCTAGATTTATAAACTTGAACGTAATACTATGTATATAGGTTCACCTGTTATAATATTTTGAAATAAAATATAAATATTATCTACTAATGTATATAAGTATGGTTGAGCATTATTCTTATATTCGACTTTTGAAACTTTAAAATTCTACACAAAGTGAAAATATTACCAAAACGCGTACACAATATATATACAATATATATAAACAACACGAAAAGGGTCTTAAGTTTCCGAGCTTTTGCTTGTTCAAATACGAAATACGCGTACCCTAATATTTACGTGCATCAGTGTAAGTATATTGAAAAGGTTGCCTCAGCAATAATTGTACACCTTTAGCCGGACAGAAAAGAGACGGGGAAACGTGGCATTTAGATTTCAGACCAATGTGTATACGCGGGCCCCGGTGGCGGCTAAAATGTCAGATCGCGCGCACTCACGTCTCCGTAATGCACTAATGCGCACGATCGGTGCGGATTAGTTGACGGCGGCGGTGACGGCGGCAACGGCGACGACCTATTGCCATTCCCACCGGTCGGGCAACATAACGTATCGTGTTTATACGCGCAGCCCGCGAAGCGACTACTAGACGCACACGTGATTCGGGAAATTTTTTTTTAAAAAGTTTTAAATGTCATAAGTGCTTAGAATTAATTGGACGTAGCATCTGCTCGATAATAAAAACTGCAGACGCGGTGAAATATTTTCGTACAAATTTTTACGAAAAATTTTGAACCACCATGATTAGAACCGTTTTGATCAATCTCGTTGTACTTGGATTATCCTGCAGTCTTGCATTGGCTGGTAAGTCAATTCTATCTTATTTACATAGTCATTTCCATGCCAGGGCGAAAGAGCCCTTCGCTCAGAGACACGGATTTTTTTTTGGTATAATATAGGGACGATACAGACAAATTAATGATTTTCAACTGTGAATTTTCAGACGATTATTTAGATTTAGATACCTATATTTTAAACTGGCTATGGGTCATCAATATTTGAAAAATCACAACCATTATTATTTTATTCGGTGTTCAAATTGCATTTTGATTATCTCGTTAGGATATTGGGTGGAATCATATTCATTACAATATGTACCTATTGTCCGTATTCGTCTTATGCTAATGCGTAATATAGTAAGTTTTAAATTCAAAATAATCCATTTTACTTTTTTCAATATAATGACGAACTATCTATTATCAAGTCTTAAGGTAAAATCATTTATAAATATATTAATATCGATAGCAATTATATGGTGATATAAATTAAAAGTATAGGTAGATTTTTTTATACTTTAATTTTAATGTGAATTTTGAACATTTTAAAGTAGGTATAGGTAAACAAAAAATTTACAATTATTTTTTCATGCTCATGACTTATTTTAAAATTGAAATATCTAAAAACGCCTAGAAGGGCCTAGATCATATCTGTTCTTTTGAATTTGACAACACATCTAATATCATTAATATTATGTTATTTGATATATTAGTTAATAATCTTAACTTTGTAATTATATTATATTTACTAGGTAATTAAACTTATACAAATAATTACCAAAATTTTAATTTTTAATCTACACTGCATTTAACTATTTTTTTTTATTTTTCGTTAATTCATCTACAATTATAGACCACACAAATTTGTACTTCAAATTATCCTCGTAAAAATGATAAGTCTAAAATAAAACGCAAGATCGCTATGTATGTGCAGGAGTTGTCATTATTATATATTGTTAAATTATTAAACTATTACGAGGGTTATAAATAAAGTGACATAAAAAATTAATGTTATACCGACAACAGATAATAAACATAGTTGTGTAAAGCACAAGACACGGTGTACTTTTAAAGATGTTATATTGTATACACGTTACATATAGGCCATATTATTTTAATACTAAGTAACAATATTTATATATTTAATATTATAAACATCAATAACATTGTAGAACGTGTAAAGACCCGAAAAAACAAAGTAAGTAATAAATAAATGAAAAATCAAGGTGCGTGACTTTTTTTCCTTCACTAAAATTAAAATGAGAAAAATTCTTTGTAAGCACAAACAAAACTTAAGTTGTTACGCTTTGAAAGGTGTATGCTGTGCATACGCTCGATAGAAAAATAGAACGTAGACATTTTATTAAAAAAAAAAAAAATTTTTATTATAAATTTACACATTTTATAAGTCTCCTTATATGTATATACAAAAACATAACTAAGCTGAATACCAACTAGCAGAAAGCGTGATACATAGTAATAACATGATATAATAAAATAAAAATAGATGTTGAATATAAGCTATTTTGTTGGGCTTATTTATTGCTGTTGTAGTATAGACGTTTTTTTTTAATCACATAATATGATATGCATTGGCGCAATTATATCCAAGGTAGAATCTATGTAAGGATCTTTATTGATATAGTAAGGAATTCTTATTTAATAACCAAAATACATGAAACATTCAATAACACGAATATAATATCATATTATATATTAATAACTCATATATTTTATACTTATTAGATATTTTTTAAAACAAATAATTTTTTTACTATCTAATGCGAGAGAATTAAGTTTGTTTTTATTATGATAATCATATTGGGGAATTATATTTCCGTTTATAAATATAATATAATGATACAGATTTATAAATCGATTATGTTAAATACTTGTTATAACTTAATTTTTTACTCTTCGCGTGACTAAAATGTATTGAACACCATTGTGAACAGGTTACCAAGTATAGTTAACACACTGCACTTTACAACAATAAACCTTAATTTAATTAACGATTATAAATTCGATTTTAGATTATGATATTAACTCTGATTATGGTAAGTTTTCTCATCTATATTGATGTATTAGTTCAGGGGTCTCTAAACTACGGTTAACAAAAATGATCCAACCTATAAGTGTTAATAAGAATTTTTGAAAAGGAAACCAATTTATTTGGGTCGTTAGCTGGTGAATATTATTAATATTATAGACGTTGAGAAAAAAAACAACTACTTCTCCTTTAAACTAATCCTTATGTTTGATTATTTAAGGAGTGCAATTATTCGTAATGCAACGGTTTTATATTATAATATAAGACCATAATATTTATAATATTTATTTAAATTACCTCGATTTTTATTTTTTTTATTTCTATAGTTATTAAACATCAGAGCAGTAAAATATATCTGACAATTATTTTTATCTCAACATGGTACATTTGAAACTTATTGCGCTAAATCATACGCCTTATTTTATTTATTACATTAAACTGTTAAAACCATTCATAGTTTTAGTTTAAAATAATCGTATGTAAAATTAAATATTTATAATACAACTATGTTAGCAAAATATGTTTTATATAGGTATTCATTTTTTTTAAAAAAGCTTTATGAAATAATTTATTATTTCAATATTTTATTTATATTTTCATTACACCACATATAAGCATATTATTTATAGTTATTCGTTAAAATGATTGATCTACACATAAATGCTTAATCATAATAATTTTAGGTAGGTAGCTACCGCTATTATTATTCAATGTCTAACACCGCAATTTACAATAAGCTTTGATTTTTTTCTACATCCATATAACTGTATAATTTGATTGTATTTTTATATTTTTAGTTTTTTGGAAAATCTAATTCATAAAACTCGGTTTTATTTATAAAATTAAAATATATTGATTATTGATGCATAAAGTCATTTAACAAATTTTAAGATATTTAAAATAATTTTTAACCTTTGAATATTTCATGTCAGAATATAATAGTATAATATACTTAAATATAGGGGAATATTATAAATGGTCGCACAAAATGTCCATAATTTTATTAGAAATTATTAAACAGAATTATACAGCATATTTCTTCATTTCTTTTATCGCTAAGTTATTTGAAAAAAAAATCAAAGTTTTTAAGATCTGAAATCTGTGGTTAACATTTCTAAATAGATTTGGTGGATTATTTGAATTATATAATATAACAAATTAAAGCCTATTTAACAACCAGAAAAATGTTTTCTAATGATCATTGAGGTAATGTAATGACTAGTAAGTAACAGAATACATTTCATTGTAAAACCAATACAACTAGTAGTACTATTTTATACATATAGATGTATTTCATTTTAATACAAAATATTTTATATTATTGTAATGCCTATTTATATATTTTTCGGGGAAATGTTATAAATATTAATTTCATAAATTATTCAGCCTTTCTTCGACTTCTTTGTTTAGCTATAAGCCACTTATTCAAATTATTTAAACCAAACTTCAAATTTATACTTGTGGTAAATTGTGTTAAAATATGTACGTGTTGGATTTTGAAGTTATAATTAAGACTTAAAATTAAATTAAAAACATCCAGTAGGTAGTTTAGATAAAACATTTGTTTTAATTAGATACTTCAAGTTTCAACTATATCATAATTGTTTAATTTTCAAACCGTTCTTTTGAAATTTATACATTTAAAAAAATATAATTGAAAATTAAATAATGACTTATTGACTTGCTTTTAGAACTTAAGGATTTTAGATTTTTAGATAGAATGTATTTAAATTGAGGTAAGACCATTAAGATAATATTAAATTGGCTTTTTTGAAAACCTATTATATTGACATGCATTGGTATTTTTGTGTAATTAAGCAATTCATACATTAATATATAAAACACCAATAATAAATAAACGAACACTACATATTAAATAAATAAATAGTAATTCTTGAAATTTTCGGAAATCAGCATAATATATGTAACCATTATTCTTTACTATGCAAAAATCGATCTCTGTGACATAACAAAGAATGTAATTTATAACAATAATATGATTTATCAAAGCGGTCTGAGTTAAAAAAAAATCTGTCGTATCAGATCTCTCAGCGAGACTTTTTCAGTTTACGCAAATAGGAAATCGACAAGTCAACGTGTGTACATAAAATACATGAGTTAGTTTATATATTAACAAACTGTAAATAGCACAATTTTCGTATCAATGATTTGAACCTTTGACATAACACTTATTTTTAAAAAATGTGATCAAATCATTTAAATTGTATTATTATTTTAAGAGTTATACTATTTATAAATATGTATGATGTATAGTTTAAAAACCTACCGTTTTTTCGTGACATCGAAAATATTATAACCAATATTTATATTAAATTTCACATTTTTCACAATAGTTTTTACTATGGTATAAATTTAACATGTATTGATAATTATTATTATTATTATATTATACGCCTTCCATCTCAAAATAGCAATTTTATTTAGTTTTATTTATGTGGTAATTTAATATTTTTTTTTCAATTGTATGGTTTACATGTGCAAAATAAAAACTTTTTTTGATGTTATAATTGTTTGTGTTTTTGAATTCATTTCGATTTTTATGGACAAACGCTTAGTATGGCAAATAAGGCTGGTCTCAACTTACCTACATTAAGCGGAATCCAATGTGTTGATAAAACTTTTTAGAAAATTTGTATTAGTTCTAAATATAATCTTAAAATAAAATATGTAAATATTCTTAAATATCTTCACTCCAACATCTAATATCAAATTTCTCTACGTATGATGTATCCTTTAAAGTAAAATTAATTGAGATTTCTGATTATTGAAAACTTTCTATATAATATGAGTACAACAAATGTATTATTTACAAAAATGTAATATTTATTTTTGTTTGTACGTTTTCAATATTGAAATTCAAAAAGTTTTAAGAAATTTAATTTAATCGTTATTTAACAATAGTAAATTATTAAAATAAATTTGTCATTATATATGTATTACATTTAATATAATTATTATTGATTCATTATTATACAAACAACGTATTTAATATGCGAATTTGTATGTTTTGATGTAACTACATTTCACGACACAAGAGTCTACGGTTTATTAACCATTTAAAGAACATGGTTTGTGTAGAAACGAAATTAATATCCTACAAAAAAAAAAAAAAAAACTTTGTAATAGAAGCTTTAATAATACACATTTATATCCTTTTTGAATAATTTCTTCGTGAAATTTTAAAATTTGCATTTTAAATTTCTCTTCAGACAATATTATGCAAAATAAAACTACTATATACCAATCTAAAAGCTATTTCATATTATTTTTATATTTATATTAAGGAATGTGTTAGTACTTACATAAAAGTGTTTTAAACATTTATTAAGATAGATACTTAAGATTTAAAATACAAACATAAGATTCTATGTATAAATTAACTCTTTCATAATGTTTGTGTTCCAGTGACTGTACCTAATCACGATTTGTATTTATCTTTACAACAATAGTTCGAATTGTTTGAAAAATAAAAAGAACACTGTGTATGTTTAAACAATTGATAGTTATTTCTTTGATAACTATTGATTTTTAAAAAGCTATTGGTTACATTATTAGAAATTAAATGAACAGACGATTTCAAAACATTGTAGATGATATATTTTCGAATGAATCAAACTTCAATATTAAATTCATAAACCAACCGAAATTCAATAATAGCAATATTACACTAGGGAACAATATACAGTAAATACTATATATTGTAAGAGTTTTTTTAAACCAACCGATTTAGTGATATTTTTAACATTAAAACTGATATTAACAAGTCACTCGTGTTTTTTCACAGAAAAATCAGATTGACCAATACAAAAAATAACCCGTATATAACTTAATATAAGTACCATATTTTTAAACGAGTTGGATGATAACTTTATATCTGACGACACACAGCTGGTTACAGTACGACATATATAGTATCCGTCGTTTTCGTCTGTGTGTAGGTACTAGAAATTCATTTTTGTGGTAACAGAGGTTAGATATAAATATATATGAAAAAATATTGATAAATATTTTATGTTTTTTACATCAATGAAGGATTTGATAGTATATTTGTTAATATTATTAAATAAAATTACTAAATATGCATTTTAGATTTAGACATTAACATTAAGTTCATTCGTTAAACTATATTTTCTTTCATAATGTATAACGTATTACGTATACGAAACAAAAAAAAAAATGGACAAAATATTTAACATAAAAATATACAATATTGATACAATATGTGTAAAAATAATTAAAAATAATTCTATATTTATAATACTTTCGTGTTATTCTGATTAAGCTTTGTAAAAATGTAGTATATAATTTTTAATACACTTCATTTTTTTTTTAATTTTGGCAACAAATATGAAACTAAATAATTTTAATAATTTTGTTAATAGGTATCGTGAATGTATTTTGTTATTTATTTGAAAAACTTCTTTCAATAAATATATACTCGTAGACACAAACTTTTAAAATAGCAAATTAAACAATTGCAGACAATAATTTATATGATTATAAAATTGACATTATGACACAGCTTTTATAAGTTTCAAACTTTAATTGATTTAAGAAAAAAAATATTTCTTTGATATATAAATATTAATACCTCTATTTTATCTATCAATTGTGGTAAAACCATTTTTTATAAACACCATATAATATATAGAATGGCGTCTTGAAATATATAAAATAAATCTAAATCCTAATCATGAAATAAAATACCTAACTCTTTCATAAGCAGTCGTTAACATTACAAATTATACCCAACTAGTGATGATCAAAATTGGTCTTGGTCTTGCGGTCTCGCAAGACTCTTGC
>VUJU01000458.1:4192-23941 GCA_009835225.1 Aphis craccivora
TAAGCTCAAACACAAACACATCACTCACCATTTCAGGAGGTAAAAAAGGTAATCCAAAAAAGCTCTTTAAAAATTTACCGATTTCTGTAGAAGTTCTGAAATCATTAATTAAACCAATAGCTTGAATTTTTCGCCACCTATAGAAATTACGTGGTAAAAAAATACTAATGGTATATAATGATCATTAATAAGTCCATGAATTTTGAACATTTGTAAAAAATGTTTTGCACAGTATTGAAACGTGCCATCGACGTAAATTGTTTTCAATGTTATCAACACACTTTTATTTATATCACAAGAAAATAATATGATATTATTTTCCCGGTCATTGACTAGGAGAAAATTTTCATTTTCAGCTGTAAGTACAGGGTGCTCTTGTAATACTTTGCGTACATCTTCTATATTCATTGGAATTTTTGGTAGGATTGATCTACGAGCGTTATAAATGTTTTTCCTAACTAAATTTATATCATTAATTGTACATTGAATAGCATCACCAGCACTAAGTTCTGCACAAATAATTTTCGATGGTCTTGTGTTAAGATCCGATAGGCTTTTTCGTTTTGCAGAATTACTTAATTTTTGTCGATTGAGGTGAGTGACGTCGTCTGGAGCATGATAAGGCGTATGTGAGGTTGGATTACTTATTACATTTTGATGAACGTCTACTTTCATATAGCTTGTGCATTTTTTATTCGTACACTTCCATCGAAAATTGTTATTGCTTAACATTTTATGATACCCGAACTTGTAACCATCAATTATTTAAAAACCATTATTCGCGACCAATTTCGAACTACACATTTCTTTCATAGCTTAAAAATTCGTATTTTATTAAATTAATAAATAGTAATTGCACAACTATTGGTCTAATAAGACGAATCGACCGAATCATACTGAATAAAAGTAAAATGTGAAAAATAATGCGAGTAAAATACAAAAGATTATCGATGTAATTGATATATCTTATCGAATCTAACAACCAATACCTTACAATACCTTCTTCACATAAAATAATACCCACATAAGTTATTAATATAATATACTATTACAGTACAATTTATGAACTATCGATTTTAGTGACACGATACTATCGATTTTAATGATTTTTGAAGATAATATCGATGATAATAATATGGCTGACTTGCGTCCCCCAAAACGGGACGCAACTTACCAGTCAAATTTACTACCTGAAAAAATATATTTTTTTTGGGACGCAAGTAACATGCAGCCATTTTTAATAATTACCTCACCGTAGAATGGTTTCGTGATATAAATAATTAAAATAAATAAAAGTATAAAATATATCTAAATGTTTTGAAAATATCTTTGTGACATTTATTAGGTATATGAAATAAATTAATATACGTAAATATATTAATCATTATAAAAAATATTTTTGAATTACAACAATTACATGACTAAAACCTTTAACTGTCTTCATTCAGAATATTTTTTTCTCGTATATAGGGATTTCTTAAAGAATTCAAATTTATCACATACATCATAACGACATACTCAGTAACAATTTACTTAATATCTAATAGACAGCTAAGCAAATTGGCCGATTTATTTTCTTAATTTTTTACGATAACTTTCTTTCTTGAAAATTGACAATTATAATTATATCGAGCTATTAGGTATATAGCTCAATACTATTTTACTTTCGATTTGTAACTGTCATTTGAATAGTTCAGCTATACCAACTCTTACACAAAAAAAAACAAAATATATATTATTTTAAAACAATCATCATCAAAATTATTTAATTTGTAACTTATTAAATATCGATTAACTGTAGTACCTTTTTAGTGAAATTCAATGTATCGAGTATCTAGTATAATACTCTAGTGATACTTATTTCTTGAGTGTGTTGTCCATCCATGATAATAATAATATAATATTGGTATAAGAAACCGTTCACAGACTATTATAATGTATTATATTTGTATAATATAGGTACTATTTGTACGTGAAATTGACACGTAGGTATACGAGTTGTTCACTGAAACGAACTTGATGGCTTATAATGTCGTTTCATGTTTCATATATTTAATATTATGAATAATGATGACAGAATACCTCATTGATGATAAGAACAAATAGAAATAATATCTCCCTACTATGCGCCTATATAGTTACCGTCGAGTCCGTGTTATTTTTAATTAAATTAACGTTGGCGTAGTTATACGCGTCACCGTACAATAATAATATCAACATCGCAGTAATAATATAACACGACCCGCGTTTATGTTTAAATTTGTGCGCCGAGGACTACATCGCGATATACAGCGGACGAGCTGAAAGAAAATCGCGCGCAAGTCCGTCTCCATGGTCATAGGTATTATTTCTCGGGTGTCAGGTCGGGCCACGACGATTTAATGATGTCCTTTTGATGTATACCCTCTCCCGTAAAACACGGACGAGTGCTAGTGCTGCACTCTAAACTAATTAGATAATGTGACTCGCAAAATTAATCTGCAAGAAATCCTCAGCGTGTCTGCGCTGTGATGTTAAAGACTTATAGATATATGTATTCCAGGTATAAGTACTTTTTAAGTATTTAACCATGAAGTTCTGTAATTCAAAATGTTTAATGCATTCGAAGAATTACCTATAGGAAAAGCTGTAAATAAAAGATAAATAGAAATAGATCAAAATTCTTTAATAATTTTTTATTATTATTATTATTTAAAAAAAAAGAAAAAAGAATGAATCCACGAAACTCACTGTGCTGTATAGTAGGTTTACAGTGTACCTCGTGGTTGAATAACTGCGACTGTGATGGATGTGTTAAGTTTGAATTCAATAATAAATCATTGTATAAGAAAAAGATTCTGAGCGATGGCTGACACACCATCAGATATTATGTTTAAGAATATTATTTTATGATATATTGTAATATTATATATATTACTATTATTAATACAATAGATTGAACTAATTTTTAGTAAAATAAATCACATATTATATTATTTTGAATATTATTATTGTTTTCAACGTATAGCTTTTAAGTCAGTAATATTTATAATGCATGTTATACCAATGTACCGTAGAATGGTTGAATAAGTTTCAAACATAGATATAAATATTTTAAATAAGTCATTAAGGCATTATGTATTGAGCATAATAATATACGAATCTCTTATTTTTGTATTACATTTTTGAGCTTTTTACTATGGACTAAAAATTGTACCATCATAAATTAAACAAAAAACAAAAAGAATCTAATAATATTTAAATTTTTATTTTGATTGCTCAAAGAGTGCCAAAATATATTTTTAAATTATTCAATACTGCATATATGAGTATACGTTTTTGGTAATTCAAATATAAATATTTAGTGAATATTTCAAGTATTAACGATTATTCATTTCTGAATTACAAAAAAAAAAGAAAATTGATTTTGTCAAAAAGTAATGTTGCCTAAATATTTTAGTTTTTTTGTCGGTCGTAACGACAGTGAAAAACAATAAAGCTAAATATCATATTGTAAAATCAATGATATTAAAGCTGAAATTCCGGTCCCAGAGAACTAAACGTTTATATCGGCATTGTCTAATATACATAATAAAATGTTTAAAATATTTTGAATCTTTTAAGCTATTTATAGGCTTAAATAATTTTCAATTATTGCTGATAAAAAACTTTCATTAAGTCAAAAATAAATGGAAAATCGAATAAGTACAAGAATCCTTATATGTTTTTACAATAACTATTTAAGAATACAAAGACAAAACTTTTTTGATAAACATATTTTTAATTCAAATTTAGAAAAAAAATACATTTTTTAATATACAATAATGATTTTAGTTATAATAATTCTAAAGTATTATTGGTAAGAATTTGAAACTTTTACGTTTATTATTAGATTTTTTCTACAAAAATCCACACTGATATTTAAAATATATTTGAATTATTGTATGATATTGCCTATTTATATCTTAAAACTATTTACACCATTTGTATTTTACGGTAAGTCAGTATTTGCTCAAAAATTAATAACAATAATATATGATACAAATGTATTGGTATTACTATTATCATAATTAAGTACTAAAATAATACTATAAATGTAATGTTTTTGGAAAAATAAATCAACTTACCACATTATTAATAGTAAAATAGATTACCTACTTACTTTAATGTAAATTTAAATATTATATCATAAAATATTGGTACCGACTACCGAGTAATATAGGTTGTCAAATCACTTTTTCGTCCATCTTATCGTTTTTTTGTATGCAATGATTTATCATTAAATTCTAATTTAACACGTCCACTGCAGTGACAAGGTACACTCGACACCTATAATTATACATCAGAGTGGTTATCTACTTCTTTTTTTTTTAATGCATTTATTTATTTATTTATTTTGATTTTAATTAATTTAGTTGAAAATATAATAATTATATTTAAATTGTTCATTCAAGAATTTAAATTTATATTTGAAATACATTCAAAAGTGATGGACAACGATAAGTTCAGGCTAGTGATTTTCTTGGTCTTTACGTGTACCTTTACCTAATAATATGTGAAACGTGTAATAATAAGATATACATATTATTCCGTATAACGATGCCCTCGTATAGGTGTGCAACGAGCCGATAACATCCGCCCGCCAACCGAGCCTTGTGTGTGAATAGTATTTTATTATGGATTTAAGTTTTTGGAAAATTCTCCAAAAACATGAAGATATTTCAATGTGCTTATATAATATACGAAGAGCCTTTATAATATTGCCTTCGTAATGAATCATCACTAAAGCACTACGTTGGTTGCTACAGGAACCTGTGTGTGTGCATGTGAGTACGTAGGTAGTAAAGTTTTCGTTTCGCATAAAATTCCCAGTCTTTTCCCACACTAATAGTGTCACATTTATTGACTTCAGAACGCAAAACTAAACGAAGAAAAACTTAACTATATTATATATAAATACAGTGTTTGTATAATAAAACTTTAATTTGTAATATTAATTCAACACACATAAGACATAACTATATAATGCAACCATCCATTACACAACCGTTCATTTTGAGAAAATATACTTCAATAGGGATAATCTATAAAACCAGTATGATGCAGATGAAAACTGATGGATTCAATTCACGTGAAAAATTCTTTTTTCATTTTATTTTCAGTCATGAAATAGTATTGTCAGCACAGAGGTAACTAACCAAACGTTCAAGATTTGCTCTTAAAAACTATCAAAGACTAGACAGTATGAAACGACCACAGTAAATGGAATAGGTAGGATGTATGATTTCATAAATATATCAACAACAAAAAATACTTTTTTTTAGGTAACTAAGAATGAATATTTCATTGAATTATAAATTATAGTTTCTTCTTTAAAGACTAAATTAATTATAAAAGATGAAAACAAACAATAAGAATTCTTCGTCAATAATTAGATACAATTCATTATTTTATAATATATTCATCATTAAATTATACTTTACTTTTTAATCGTAAAAATAAATAAATGTTTTTATAATACAAAATGACTAAATAATAATTAATTATTTTAAAATATAATAGCTAACAGCGTAAAAAATAACTTCAACCCAGGTGATAATACAACGCTTATCCAAAATACGCTAGAAAAAGTCACTGAAAATAACCATACTAACATACTATATATAGTACCAGTTCATTGGATATTGGTATAAACTGCAATGAAAGAGAAAAACAAGCCAAGTAAGCGATATATAACCCAAAAATATCAAGTTGGAATACCAATAACCAATGATGATATTAAAAACTACATAAAATAACACTTCAAACAGAAATGGCAACAATTATAAATAATATAAAATACCAAATTAAAAACCCAATCAAAAAGAAGAAATTACAATAAACCATCTTTTTATAATAGGACACTCACGTAGTCACGTTTAACTTTTAATTTCTTACGGCCAAAGAAGAACCACCTCAATGAGAATCCTGTAAGTTAGCCTTTCAATACCTAGTTAAACACATACTAACCAAATGCTACCAATACCAAACAAAATAAAAAGCAAGAAAACATCAGAATCCTCCCCTGGTCCAAACTTGAAATAACTTTATAATTTATAAAAAAAACACCAATTTATATAACAAAAGCAAGTCCTGATTTTTTGCCACGCATACAAATCTACACCGTTCAACGTATAGTCACTACATTTTTTACTGTTATACCTGACAGCTTGCTGGAAGTTTTAGTACCAATTTTGTTAGGAAAAATTTTTAGTATTTTTATATTTTCAGATTTTTACAGAAATATGTTATTTGTATTTAAACACACTATTTGGTGTGAAAATAAAACATAATATCTATGTGTTCCTATATAGTAACAGTATGTGTATCTTTATTTAATTTATTTCGAAAAGGGAATGTATTAAGTTACACAAAATAAGTTTTGTGTCTCTCATATAAAATTTTAATTTTGATCTATATGTGTTCTATACTATAATATATTAAAATAATTGCTTAAAGAGTTCTTGTAGTATTATAATAAATTATAATACATTTCTCGAGAGTGCGAACAATGATATTAATGTGAGAACAAAATTATTTTTATTATCTATAAGTATATTTATGAGAATTTAACACCTAAAATTATTATTGCTTTGCATAGGTGTAAGGTATGTACACTTAATAGCATTTTATGATCAAAATAACAGCCCCACAATTTGCAAACAACTATCCACGGCGGCGAAGTACGCGGGTGACAGCTAGTCTACTTTATAAAATATAAAAAATACTCCCAAAAATGTAGGTAACAATTTTATATTATACTAGTGTATTTTTTATCTTCCTAATAATTTTGTATTCTTCCCTCACAACTACAGCAATTTAATACTATAAATATTTAAGCAATACTGTCACGAAAACAGATTGTAACCAATTGCCTCTGCCAACATTATTTTTCGAGGTCAATGAAAAAAAAAAAAAAGAATTAGAATTATTCAACTCATTATAATATTTCTTTATTTTAAATATTCTACTATTTCTCACATCATG
Organism: Aphis craccivora; assembly: GCA_009835225.1. Classification (NCBI taxonomy): domain Eukaryota; kingdom Metazoa; phylum Arthropoda; class Insecta; order Hemiptera; family Aphididae; genus Aphis; species Aphis craccivora. The sequence continues at coordinate 11,198 of VUJU01000458.1, forward strand.
TAAGCAATACTTAAATTGTTATTTTTTTAATTTCCAATATAATTATTAGTAATCAATAAATATTAATCATATACTCATAATATGAACCACTAAACTATTTAACTATTATATTACTACGATTAGGTATTGAATTGAAAAAAATAAATATAATAATATGTAACATGTACCTATAATGAAAATTTAAAATACAGAAATTACAAATTAAGTATTTAATTCTTTTTTAATCCATTAATTTAAATAAAAATACAAAATATAATTAAATATTTTTATTGTAAATACTTATGGTTTATATAAAATACTAGCTAGTTATTAAAATTAAATTTTGAATGTAAATAATATTATAATTAATAAAACGTAATAGAAGTGTTAACCATAAATAAAGTAGCATTATTTTGCCATTTTGTGACATTGTTATGTAACTATGTAGCATATTATGTGTCCTCATATAACAAGTGATTGTCCATCTGACCAAAATTCCCAGACATTTTTGAATAGTTATGATAAGTGAAGTTTAAAATAATGCAAAGCTCAAATCCAAAATTATAATGGGGTTTTTATTACAGTTAAAAACTGAAATAAACAATATAATTAGATTACATATTTAAGCTGAAAAAAAACATGGTTGGTTTATAGTTATAATAAATAAGTGTAACGAGTAATAAATAAAGTAGACATAATTCGATTATAGAAATTCCAAAGTAATAAACTATTTTACCAGCGACTATAGAATTTTCGAAGTTTTAAGTCGTATAACGTTTAAGATTTCAATAGATATAGACAATGCGTAACTCTTTCAATAAGAAGTATTGATTAAGAACGTATAAATAGGTACAGTAATGATATTTACAATGGGTATGAGGTATTTCTCCCTTTACCCAGAATAATATATAACAAGTTAAAATTTTTATTTTGAAGACTATTATTTAATAAAACCATTTATTTTTAATTAAAATACTCTTCCCACTCCTTCCTTTTTTTTTAAAAAAAAAAAAAAAAAAACAAAGAAAAAAATCACAAATATACCAATTAAATATTCATTTCAAGTAAGCTAAAAGACTGTGTACTTGCTGGGGTAAGTCGGATACTGAAAATTAAAATCTAGTCCCCATTTATTAATATGATATTAATACTTTTGTTGTAAATATATGAAACATTTTTTTTAAATAAAAAATTACATAATATTTATTCTGTTCTTCTACAAAAATTATATTACTTGTTGCGCCGTCATCAGGTCATATGAGATTTGGCAGTTGTCTGCCGCGATTAGCATTGGTAGTGGAACAAGATGACCAATTATAAACAATGCAAAACAAATGTGTATAATTAATAAGGGTTACAGGTACTCTGTACCGCTGATAGATATAATACTATGAAAACATAATAATAATAATAATAATAATAGTAATAATGTACAAACATATATTATGTATAACGCCATGATAATATAATTTTTTTCCTCGTTTGAATTGATAACAAAAAACAAAGTGATTAGATACCTACTGTTCAATAACTGCAGACTTAAGTTCGCAGCTGTTATTGGCAGCCGGCATAACCACAAAAAGATAACACCAATCGTCGAACGTGAAATAATTCGAACGGGAACTCAACCGTTAATTCGTTAACTCCGGTAAACTGGTACACAGCGATACCTACACACTATTTACAGTAATGGAGTGCAACATTATAATACTGTCAATATTGACTGTTCGAAAGGGAGTGGCGGCTTGTGGACTTGCAAACAGAAATTAACAAGTCTGGGTATGAACAAGTTAAAAGTTAAAGTTAAGTTAATATACGCCATATGGCACATTTTAAGAATAATAGTAATTAATAACATATATTATGCTTATAACATTAAACACTAGAAAGTTAGTTAAAATATTCTCGGAACAACCAATTCTAAAATATTTTCAAATTTTCATCATATTGACAAGATAAATCATAAAACGACATACTTAATGAGTTATTGTTGTTTTTAACTATTACACCAAATAGAATATATTAATTATATGTAGCTATCGACAAAAAAAGTTAATACGTTTTTATAAATTCTTTCTGTATAATTCTTGAGTTAAAAAAAAATTAGATAACTGTTAACTTTAAACTTTTAAAATGTTTTCTCTTAACTTAACTCGGTTAAAAAATGTCATTAATTTTACTAAACTTGGGAATTACGCACACAGCGACTTGCGATTTCACAAGCCCACGCACCTCGATGTCAGTAAACGATCGGTTAATACAAAAGACAAGTCAATCATGACACGTACAATGGAGTATGGTTATATTATCCGGACGCTTTAATAACAGAAAAAAAAACTATGTACGCAACATACAAAAAAAAAGACCAATGGACGACAGATAGCTTCGTAGAGCATCGTAAGGTGGAGTATTTAGAAAGGAACTGGACTTCAAAAGTCAACGATTAGTGGACTTTGGTCAATTATAAAAGTTATACGTATCGCGTGAAACTGGAAAACTTTGAACATTAGTAGGGCAATATAATAGTGTACTGTGTATTAAAAATAAATTTAGAATTATTATAATCGATTAACATAATGAAACATAGAAAATATGAAATCTATAGTCAAGTAATCAATTTTTTTTTTTTTTTTTTTAGGAAGATTTTTGAATATGATTATAAAAACGACAACACTAAATAATTATTTTCATTTCACACCAAAATTGTATTTAAATTTCATGCAATTATTATTTATAACTTATTAATTATTACAAATAATAATAATTAGTATAATATAATATAATTTAGTACTTAAACAACTTTTATTTTAACGAATTCTGGAACGTATTGCTTTGTGGTAATAATATGTTGATTTTTGTTTTTCAATTAAAATGTTCTCCTCGTGTTACATTAATGTAAACTTATTGAACATTATACCTAGATCAACTTTATCCATGGTCACAACTTACAACCAAAATATAATATTAAATAAATATTTACCTATATTATAGATTTTTTTATTAGTTTTAAATATCATAAACAAACAATAACAAAAAAAATCAAACTTTTAGTTGTAGTGTAAGGTCTAAATAAAATGTGTTTACTGACTAATGCTAATTAGTACCCAATTTTAAAACAAAATTAAATATTAAAATAAACTTGAACACTTTTGTAGCATTATGTTTTTGTACACATTAATTTTGAAATTATGACCATCATGTATGGGCTTACAAGTTATTTTATTGTAACTACTGCGAATATTCTGGGAACCCGTTAGTCAAAACTCACAATTTTTGTTTTTGTTTGCTTTTAAAGTATGATTTATTTACAAGTTAGCATCGCACTGAATCGTTTTTTGAGCAAATGATTTATTGTCACTTTCAAATTTAAAATGACAGCGCATCCACCCAAGTGACCAACTTAAAATGAAAGTCTACACTACGTGCAATGTGTACTCGTATTTTCAACTTTTATTATTCAGTTTTTTTCCTCATTCTGTTTTTATTCAACACATATTTTTATACCTTCACTATATTATATTCTAAAAATCTTTAATTCTTTTATGTCTTAACAAAATTAAATAATATTACGGAATAATTTGAATATAGATATGTATTATATATTATATCCATACTACTTAATCGATTAAAATAAATTTAAATACTGTATAGAATTTAGTATAATTTGATTATATACGCAAGTTCTAATTATATATATATATAAAAAAAAATATTTTAAGGTATTTTAAATTATACAAACCGTACTGATATACTTATTATACCGAATACAATAACTATAACATTAATTCTAAAAAGACTTCAAAATGTAATTCCATTCTTGAACAAACGCGAAATTGGAAAGGGTTGAATTCACAAAAACTCCGATTATCGGTTCAGCTCTGGATGCTAAAATATTTCTTTGTGTAAGAAAATGCGTTTTGTGTTAATATATGGAGCTCTTGTTAATCTTTACTCTATCAGTTTTTAAATATTATAGATACGTGAAGTATTTTAAAATTATATAAATTCTTCTACTGAAAATCTATTATATAAAATTAATTGTATCTTAGCAAAAGTAATATACCTTAAAAGCTGATGGGTTAAGATAATAAACTATGCGCGCTTTAAAACTATTTCAAATTTCCGTTCAATGAAAAACATAATTATTTTCTTTGTTATAACGACAAATTATACTATGCGCTTTTATATAATTTCGTATTTGTAACACTTAAAATGCTTAATGCATTATTAACTACCTATTAGCATTTTAAGTAGATTTGTGTAATGAGTTGTATTACTGTAACAGAGATGGGAAAAGTTTTAGTTAATAATAATACATTTACATTTTAAATTATAATATTAAAAATATTTTACAAAGATGAAAAACTTATTTTGAATAGGTATTTTATTGGATTTTAATTGTGTAATGTTTGTTGTATTTTTTTAATTTACCTGAACAATTTTAAATACAATATTATAGTATTATCCACACACAGTGTCACACACACACACTATTATACATATTATGTTTAATGTTTATGGATTCCATAACATAGTATATTTAAGATGAATATTATTTATTATTCTCAAAAATCATATTTTAAAATATAGTTACTAGAACACGGATTTAAACTACACGCACACGCATTTATATATAAAAATATATATTATGTTTATATTAGTACTTATCTTAACAACCAAAATATATCCTTGGTATTTTAAATTGAATACATAGTACAATCATTTATAATTTACTAGCATTTTTGAAAAATGTTAAGTATTTTAAAACACAATAGAAAAAAACAAAAAAAATGAGAATGAAAATAAACTACAGTAGGTACTAAGTAGCTTTGCAGAGAAATCCGTACCAAATCCCTCATGGTACCATAGCATTATAATAATTTATATATTATTTTACCTATACTTCTTTATATTGTTATGACTGTATTTAATAATATTTCACTGAATTTATTAAACATTTTTTATTAAGTTGTGCATTAAAAATTATTTCATCTAGTTGTTTATCTTCATTATATTTTGATTCTATAAATTTAACAAAACTAAAACTAAGCAAAAGTATTATAATATATAGAAAATATCAAAGAAATCCATTTCAAGTTAAACTTAACGAATTATTATTATTTTTTTTTTTAATGAATATAATAATTGAATTTAATAAAAGCATATGTTTAATGCCAATAATAATATAATTACGATACGAACTAGCTATTAAAAAACCTGTAAGTACTTACAAGCACCTATATATAAAAATAAAAAATGAATTGTAATTCTTTTGAAAATAATGACTGTTTAACACAAAAAATAGTACTCTATGTAACACATAACTAAATAAATTCTGAAAAATCTAAATATATTGATATACTATCCCACGGGTCAATTATCAAAAAGATTGACAATTAAGACATAATGGGTTGAAACTATTATATGTTTTTTTAAATTGATATGTTTATAAAAATAAATAATTTTAAGAAACCTTATTTTCATAAATGGTTAAACGTGAAATAACGTGAATGGTTTTCGTTATGTTTGAATAACACAATGGGATTAAACTATATATTATGTATAGGTAGTGTATACATAACGTTCTCGTGTTAAAATGTACACCCATGTCCAATATTATACAATATATATTCATAAATATACAGTAAACTTCCATATTATGAAATTAAAAAATGCATATTAAAGAAAAATCTGTTAAATTAAATTAAATCAATTTGATTCTAATTTGCTGTGGTCCCAATATGGAAAATTCCGTTGAATAGTAGTTTATTATAATATGTTATTTTTGTTTTATTATGTGTTACACATAAATTTCTCTACATAAAATACTATTATGTTATTTGTCGATGTAAGATGTCTTAACTGTGGTGTACTTCACTTAATGTTTTGCGGTATATTGTAAGTAAATGGTACCGTGATAGGATGGGAAATAATAGCGGCAACTTGACGTAAAGTGCAGAATAGTCATATTCGTATTAAACTGTATAAATGACCTTGGTTTTGGGGTCCATCTGTTAAGCAATTTTTTAATTACGACAGCCTGGAGATATTGAAATGACCTACTTTAAAATACCACCACACCACGTACATTTCGTCCATTATTAAGTTCTTCTAGTGCCTCTTTTAGTCGGTGAAATCTGAAAAATATATACTGAAAGAGACTATATTTAAGGTCTCTTTTACAGTATAACCATTTTATTTATATAATATCTTTTGTCATCGTATTTAAACTATGGTCTTATTCCGCTGATAATTTACAATTGAAATCTCTCGTCTGTAAAACTCTTTCACGTATATATATATACATATTGTATTTGAATCACTAATTGGTCAGTAAAATTGCTCAAAGCCAATTCGCTGCATCATTCGTATACAACAATAGGATATTAATGCAAACAAGTATTATGTTTTTAAGTAAGACGTGGGGCACGTGGCTCATTGATAACAAACAACAAAGAATAAAAGTTATACCGAATTGTAACTTTTATTTGAATTTCAGTCAATGGATTTGGTAAATAATAATCTACAAGAAAATATAACAAAATCTTATTGCAAGTATATGGATTAATATTATGGTTATAATATTAATTATAAATACATTAACATATTTAATGTAACAAATATATTGTTAAGAATTACAAATATTTGAAATTTCAAATATAATCTAAATATAATAATTAAATTCATAAAAAATAAAAACAATAGAATTGAAAAACCATAGAAATATTAAAATTTATTTTATAACACATTGTAAAATGTCTATTAAAATTTTAAGCTTTAAACATTTTAATAATATATTTTGATTTTTAGTGAAAAATTTAACTTTTATTTTAAAATTACCAAGAAAATACTATAAAACTACTTATTACTTAACTTATTTTCACTTATAATAATTACATTGTCATACCTAGTTTTGTAATATTGTATTTATTACTGTTTTTTAATTTCATAAAAAAATGTTTGTATAATATTATTATAGGTATTTTAAATAATTTATCACTGAAGTATAAATTAGTATTAATATCGCAAAAAATATAACTTAATTTCAAAAAATTGTTTAGGTTAAGCGTTTTATATTTATTACTTGAATCATTTTTTTTTAAATAATTTAAAACATTTTTCAATTTCTCTTAACATTGCCTATCTACAACCCCTTAAATGTCGACCTAGTGTGATCTCCATTTCTGCATTTAATGCAAAATGTAATAAATTATAATATAGGTAGTATTTAAAATTGCTTAGGACTTTTTTTACTAAGTACGTATTTAAAATATCATTTTTTTAATTTTTTTTTTTCCATTAGTAATACTAAAATAGAGTATTATTTAATAGCTATTAAAATGTAATAAAATGGCATTAGTTCAACGCACCATTTAATAATGTAGGTATACACTTTAAAATCGGATATCATTAATATTTTTAATTAATCCAAGTACAAATAGGAACCTACCTACAACAATTATTTCCGGGTTAGTTATTTCGTCTTCTACATCAATTAAACGTAAATCGAAATGGTTCTATTGAGTATTAACGGTCATTTGATCCTTCGTATTCTGTTAGCGGATTGATAATAATTGGAGTGTGTTAATAAAACGAATGCTGAGAAAATACTATTCTGTTGAAAATTATACAAAAAAAGCATGTCTATTTGTTCCTTTTCACTTTCTTTTATTTTATTTTTTCTCAGTTAGTTCTATTATTTTTTCCAATAATAGTAGTTTAAATTAAATTTTTTCTAGCATTGGCAATAAACACTTAATTCGGCCAATAAAAATAAAATTTGTTGAGAACTCGAATGTTCTAATTTTAGCTATTTTTATCAAACTTTTTTACTAACCTTTAGGTAAAACAAATTTATTGTGTAACAGGTATCTACAAAGCATCGACCGTAGCATCTGTGTTGATAATATTATCATTTAACTTTAAAGAATTTCAATGATAATAAAATATTACTTTCGTCTATAATTTTTAATTTGTAAATTATTCTAATTCACAATATTTTTTATGTTTAATAACGATTTTCTGTCAGTAATTTAAAGGTTAATATTCTAAATATTCTAGCTAACTTTGTTCCACAATAATTTTTAAAGTTTTCTTTGAAAATATTTTATAATGTTATGCATACATAATATATTTTATTAATTTATTAATTGGTTTATTTATTCAAACTTTATCAACAATAATATTATATCCCTAATTATTATGAATCATTATAACCCATTATTATTATTATTATTATTATTATTATTATTATAACCTATTATTATTTATTTAATACTATTAAGCTAAAAGTAAATTAAATGTTTCAAATAATAAATTATAGTATGAAAATAATATAAAGATAAATATCTGTAGTTATACACATCTATTTTACATATACAGCTATAAATTCTCTATTTAAAATGTATACATAATACACTTAAATACTTAATGTACTTAAAGATATATTTTGTATCAAACAATAAAATTAAAATATTTATTTAGGTAAATTTTTTTATTTAATGACAGTCTTATTAGTTAAACACAAATATGTTACTTTTTAAAGTGTTTACATACCTGCGTCTTACATGGTATAATTATATAAAGCAATATATTATTATGCCTAATAAACATGTCTAGACATCTAATAGAAATATTTAACAATGTTTTTATTTTTTGTACTTACCTCTAATTAGGACACATAAACATTGTACATTACCTACATTATTTTTATTTCTGTTCATACTCAAAACAATCATCATGCTATTATTTTTTATGCTAAATTATGTTATATTACATGTATTCACATTCTAACTATTTATAATTGCCACGAAAATAATTGTTCATATTATTTTTATAATTTGTAAATTTTGTTATAAAAATGGTTAAAATATAATAATTTATTAAATATTATCATTTTCTTATTAATTGTATTTATTTAACTAATCATATATGTATATTTTAAATTATAATAAATCATAACAAATATAATATAATATAATATTAAATAATATATATTATATGTATATTATTTAAGCATAATATTTTATTAAATTATCAAGCTTAGATTTAATATTGTGTTCTATGTATGATTTCATTTAAGTAAATATTTTATAAATGTAATTGTTCAAAAATTCTCAAATTCTAGAGTTGTGATTTAAACTATAAAATATATTTGTATGATAAACTAAGGTACTATTGTAATATTTTATTAAAAATAACATTTTTAATATTGTCGACATTTGTATACAGAAATATTTAGTCTCTTAAAATATTAAGGAATAATTTTAATATCAGATTTATATATTTTTAAAAAAAAAAAATGTGACAGCTGGAAAGGTTTATTTTTAAATTTGTGTTTAATAAATATACGATCTGCGGGTAATTCAAGGCATTATAACAGATTAATTTAAAAATTAACAATTTTGAAAATAATAGACACTCGTTAATGACGCTTAAATTATGAAATAAATAATTTAATTTGTTTTTTTATTGTTTGTATGTATTAGATCATGACACCAGTTTTTCTCAAGTCGTCTTAGAAGGATTCCTGGAATTATTAGCATAGATAGATTTTAGATAAGAAGATAAAAGTTAAAGGCTAGTGTGTTACAAGATAGTTTTTTGTTTTTTCGTGCACGGATTTAAGATTAATATCACTACAGAGACCGGAAAGTACCATTAGATACGTGTTGAAGTGCATTAGAAATTCCGTCAACGGCTATGTTCTGGAAAGTTTGAATTTTATTTAGATTTAATTTTTTGGCATTACCACGGATAACAAAATGAACAGTGTTTTATTATTTGACAGTGTTAAATTTAAATAATTATAATAACTATAATATATGATATATTTACATTATACGTCATACAAAAAAGAAAAAGAAAATAGAAACCATTTTTAATTGTTTTCACGTTTATATTTTCACGTATATGTGGATGTTATGTTACTTTGTAGAATCGTATTGCTAATCATTCAAATATTTATGTTTAATTTTAATTTTAAGTTAAAGTTTATTAAGTTAAAATATTCTTGTATTATAACCATAATAGACAATTACCAAATAGTTTATTTATTTAAAAATACAATCTTACAATTAATGTTGTTTCTATTGCAATGTTTTAAATTCTATAAATTCTAGTCAAGTGAGAATTAATTTTAAATTACCGTTTTTTTCTAATTATCAATTAAAACCTTTCTAAATTAGAAATTAAGTCTAGAATCCAGATGGTACTTTTAAGGCGTCATTTTAATCATAAGTTTTCATCATATGTGAACATAACATTGCCGACAACTTTTTAAAGAAATTTTAGAAATTCAGATATTAACTTATCTTTAACTGACATAATTGTTATTGAATGCGATGATTGATTTTTGATTTCAAACTTAATATCACATCACTCAATAATAATATATACTATCAACAGTAAGAAGTATTCGATGAGCAAAGTGAAAAGGTTAAACTAGTATTCTTTAACATAGGTATCCTTTGTGTCCAAACCAGATGTTTATATATATTTATGTATATATACATTTTAGTTTTTTATTCAGTATAATTTCAAGCTAATAAAAAATGTTAACCTAAACTTCTAGTAGTAGTATTTCTAGAAATTGAAGTTTTACTCGCCATTATTTTGTGAAGCAATTTACAATGCGTGTACTCGTATACCTACTGTATAACCCATTTTATTTTTCTGATTCAATTTGAAGTTTTTTGAAAACGTATATAATATAATATCTCCAGGGTATTTTGATCACAATCACATTATTCATGCGTACTTATATAATTTGTGCCCTGTGTCCTAACATCGAAAGCTGATGGATTTATGGCAACAATATAAGAAGTCGCGGCGATTTTCATTGGAATGTAATAGTACTCTTTGATAAGGATACGGGTGTGTTGGCAGAAGGAAGGACCCTATTTTTATTAGATGCTATACCATCGCTATTTTTTCAACAATAAAGCATCAAATCGGCGCATCACTTCCGTAGACGACCTCCTCTCACTCGATAAATTCTATTGGACTCCTGCGCACCCCACCTTTGGTTTTTTCCTCTTTACAAATGTTTTTTTGCCGTCACTACACACACGAGTTGATTTACGGATTTCATTAGAGCCTCGTCAAACTGATTGTTCGTGTATAAAATGCTATTTGACAGTATCTGCGTAAGGATGTATACGTAGCGGTTTTCTTTTTAAGCGGAAAAAAATGATACTCAGCGAAAATGACTCCAGTTTTTCCATCGTTTATTAGTACAGAACCGTTGAGTTTTGACATTTTACCTCTGTTCAATATTTTATTTTTATAAGAGGCATACATATATATATATATATATATATCAAAATCCGTTCAACATTTATCTTATTATTGAGTGGTTAGTTGAAATTATGCACTCTTGTGTATATTTAAAGTTTAACTTTAATATCAACTAACAAATTAAAACCTTATTAGATTCAATCTATACAATAATATAAGAAAAAATGTGTCTAAGACATAAAATTTGTAGTAGACATCTGGTAACAATCTACCATAAAACATTTTAACTTGGAAAAATACCAATATTATGCCATTTATAACACTCATCGACGAATCATCTTGAGTGAATATGTTGAAATTACAAACATTTTACTGTTTGTATTAACTTAAAATATAATCTCAATATCAATAGGAATATAAAATATACTTTATCAATGGAAAATCTAATTTAGATAATCACACAAGTACAGATGTTTGAAATGTTGTATTTACTAAGTATTAAAATACTAAAATCTAATTATTAGTCATTAATTTTTTTTTTTGGGAACATATAATTAGCGAATAATCAAATAATACAGGTTTTCTTTATAATAATATAAAATGTATAAGTGTATTTTATAAGACAATTTCATGACAAACTTTTTTTTACCTTTATTGCAAAAACTATAAATTGTTTCTGCATAGTTTCACTTATTGTAATTTTAAATCCTTATATTAAATTAGTTTACTTCAATAATAGATTTAAGGTATTATACAACAATTAAAAACTTTATAAGAAAAAACTATATTAAAAGAACCTAAAATAATATATATATTTAATATTTATATTATATTAATAAAAATATTGAAAACATAAATCTTGACTACTAAAATTAATGTTATAAGTACATTATCACATTAATATCAATACACTAAATGTCTTAAAAAAATAAATCAAATGAGATTTTTTATTGAAAAATAAAATGTTTGAACTTTTAATTATTAACTGTAATCCATATCCATTAATATTAATATTTATTAGTATACTAATATTAATAATATCATTATTCCATAATGATATTTTTAACATTATGACAACAGAACAGAGGTTATTTTTTGTATTACGATTTTGAAATTTTAAAATAATATTTTCTTATAGTTTTAATATAAATAATACTAAATACTGATATTTTAATTTATACTTTTGATAAAATATACTTAATTTTTTTATTATTATTATTTTTTAATATTTAATATTAATTTATACTGTATAATGTATAATGATAAAATAAAAAAATAAAAAATCGATTAAGAACAAAAATAAGGACACCTACAACACTAATTTTTTTCAAATCATAAAATTCTATATAATCAAGGTTTTTATCAGCAGTCATTTTAGTTAACGTCAAACTATATGTGTCAACTGCCAAATATTACAAAATCCCGGAAAAGTGACCAACAGGTCAAAATACTAAATTGAACTTACTCTACCACGTAACAATATCTTGCCAAATGGAAATAAGTCAAATCTATAATTAAAAAATAAAT